>CAUYRH010111010.1:0-40531 GCA_963574655.1 Perodicticus potto | reverse complement strand
TTTTTGAGACAGAGCCTCAAGCTGTCACCCTGGGTAGAGTGCCGTGGCATCACAGCTCACAGCAACCTCCAATTCCTGGGCTCAAGCAAGTCTCCTGCCTCCGCCTCCCAAGTAGCTGGGACTACAGGCGCCCGCCACAACGCCCGGCCATTTTTTGGTTGCAGCTGTCATTGTTGTTTGGCAGGCCCGGGCTGGATTCGAACCTGCCAGCTCAGGTATACGTGGCTGGTGCCTTAGCCTGCTGAGCCACAGGCACCGAGCCTCTGCATTTGTTAAGCAAGGTCCCTATTGTAGTTGTGCATATCACCCAGGTGTGCCATATACCCTTCCATTGTGCCCATTGGGGAGAGCACAGCAGTGTCCCTCCCTCCTCCCCCTAACTTGAATTAAATTGAGTTTCTCTCTTGTGTGGGCCTGAATTAGTCCATTCGTATTACAATTAAATACACTGGGTACTTGCTTATCCATTCTTGTGATACTTTACTAAGGAGAATGTTCTCCAATTCTATTCAGGTTAGTACGAAAGATGTAAAGTCTCCATCTTCTTTATGGTTGAATAGTATTCCATGGTATACATATACCATGGTTAATCCATTGATGGGCTGATGGGCACTTGAAAAATATGGAAAGCTTCATGAATTTGCATGTCACCCTCACCCAGGGGCCATGCTAATCTTCTCTGTATTATTCCAATTTTAGTATATGTGCTGCTAAAGTGAGCAGCACCGTCATAGAGATTAAGTGATTTGTGTGGGCCGGAGCTAGTGCATGCTAGCTAAGTGCATGCTAAGGTAGCCTCCAGAGTCAGAAAATTAGCAGAATGGTCCAGGGAAGAGAAGATTCCCTGGCTGAGAAGAAATGCATGAAACCAAGCTGCTTCTGTCTCCCTGCAGCCCAGGGAGTGAACAATCCTCACTGAGCAAAGGGAATTGCAGAAAAGACTATCTTGGGTTGGGGGGGTTTATAAAAAGCTTATATAAAAGTGATGTTTTCTTTGATGTAAAGGGACAGAAAAGCACTGGAAGGCATAAGGAAGTATTCGAAGGAGGCAGATCACTTCCTTCCCTGTGGTGAGTAGAAACTAGGTGTCCAAGGGTGGCATGATGTGGGGGTGAGTTTTGTCACCCTTGCCCTCCTGCCACCCGCAACCCAGACCAAGTTCTTCGTTAACTTTCAGTATCAGCTTGGCCCATTCCTAGCTGTGGGGTCTTGGGCAAGTTACTTCGGGTTCCCCATAAATTAAACAAATAATAAAGATGAAAAAGAAATATGTATCTCATAGTATTATGTGAGGCGAATGGCCAGATGAGCATCTGGTACTTGGTAGGTCCTTAACAAAGCTAGCCACAATCGTAGGTTGTCTGTAAAGTCATGGGCAGAAAGGTAGAAAGAGGAAGTAGGTAGGACTCCAGAATGGAGCCTTGGAAGGCCTTATCTCATAAGCACCTTAGCCCATGTGGAATCCAATATTTTAAAAGAAAGTTTCAAGTTGTGATGAAATAAATGGGACTTGCCAAACTACATGAGCTCACTGCCTGACCCGCTGACCACACAGGGGGCAAAGCTGCCATGACAAAGCGATTCTCTGCTTCATGATGTTTGCAGTTAGTCCCTGGATTAAGAGAGCAGGGAAACCAACAAGTGGGGTGAGACACTCAGGTGCCAGGACCTGCAAAAAGGAAGCAAACGGAGGGAGGCTCTGCCCACCCCCTTGCCCACCTCCTCTGCCCACATCGTCATCATCTCTCCTTTCATCCTAACCCCACAAGCTGTGTTATTATGCTAATGGCATCTATTTCACCAATCAGAAAACAGAAGGCAAGGAAGATAGAAGATAGATACCCTCATGGAATTGGCAGACCCAAGATATGAATTGATGCAGTTAGATTTCAGAACCCGAGTTCTTTGCCAGGTGTAAAACATGGTCATCAAGATTCCTTGGCAAAAAAAAGAAAAAAAAAGTCCTTCCAGTGAGACTTGTACCTAATATTCTTGTGTTCTTGGGTCATTCAAATTATTGAATTAATCTATAGAGGGTGCCAAAATAGCATATATATGTTTTAAGAAACTGTATTAAAATTGTAATACTCAAGTCACATTTGACTTCTGCAATTACAAGAGATACAAGATACGATATACAAGATAACAAACTTTACTTGAGTTCTCTCTCTCTACCAGGAGCTTTAGTGTTTTCTGTATTCTTTTCTGTAAATAAGTTCTGTCTTACCACTGGGGGGGAAAAAAAAGAAAGAAAATGCCATGAAGGCTATGTTAAACAGTTAGATGAAAACATTTCAGATTGTATATGAAACCAGAACATTGTACCCCTTGATTGCACTAATGTACGCAGCTGTGATTTAATAATGAAAAAAAAAGATAACAAACGTTATGGTGTGTATCAAATATTACAATTTTAATACAGTTCTTTCCTTTTTCAAAATGTGCATACATTTTTTTCAGTACCTCTGTATAGGCAACACCCTCCATTAAATAAGAGTCCTGATCCTGTTCTGTTATGTTTAGTTCAACTAAAGAATTATAGAGGGCAAAAGCTCTGTAAGCTAGTAGAAAGTAGTTAGTTGTAGATATTTATCAATTTGTTTTGCTTTGCCCAAATTAAAGAAAGTAGACTCAAAGTATGTTTAATAAATACTCTTCCATGTGAGAAACCTCATAAAGTAAGACTTCAGGTCCTTTAAGAGTTGGAAAATGGTTGTTGGCAAGGAACACGAACCCGATGGTCAAGAAAGTAAAATAAAGCCAGTCTTTTTATATGCTATGTGCTGTAGATTCAAGATAAAATCTCATGGAACAAAAGTAACATAAAGAGCTAAGAATGCACAGTGATTTTTTTCCTTCCTTTGTAGTGGATTGTTTTGAGCTGTGTGGTGTTGACATCTCTGGATTGGGGGCCATAGTGGCCGTGAACTTGAGCCTCACTGCTGCCAAGACAGGGAAGCCTTCACAGAGGGGGTGGGAGGTTTGGTAGGTGATTGAAAGAGAATAGAACTGGTAGATGCTTAGAAACCAGAGGCTATTAAACTCTCACTAAAATGCAATTTCTTTTCCTGCAGATACAAGAGAGAGGATTTTATGTTAGAGAAGGATTTGTAGTTTCAAATAGAATAGCATTATTGTGACAAAGTTGGCTTTCTGTCTAAATGATGTACTTGCTGAAAATTATATCTGTGCCGTGGGTGCTCACAGCGGGTTACAGTTTACAACTATGTTTTGAAAATAAGTCCACAAGTAGTAAGAGCAGGAGTTCTTTATAGTGATATTGATTTAAATGTCATTACCCATCAGCCTTGGAATTCTGATGGTTTGAGTTCCTGGATGAATGTTGGAGGTAATTCTTTAACAATATAGTTTTGGGTGCTTCTAGGATTTCACGAAAAAGGAAAAAGTTATTTGGTCACGTTTGGACTGCAACTTTGAAGGGTTTAAAAAATGTGCTGGGAAATTTGGACCAAATTTTCTGAAATGGTGTCTATTTCTCTCTCATAAATACACCTATCGAAAGGTCAAGTGAAATGTTTCATCAGGTAGGTCAGGGATTATTCATTTGAAAAGTTTATAAAAGGACATGGCCCAGGCAATGAATAGGATTAAGTATTCAATGACACCCAGAGAAATATCAGAGAGAGGGAGAGCAGAGGTGTCAGAATACCAGATGGACCTTCAGACCTATTGGTTTCCTTCAAGCCGTAAAATGCATGGAATGCATGACCTGGCAAATATCATAAAGATGTCTAAGACTGTGTCTGTCTGTCTTATATCCTGGAAGTCAGATTGCGATATGGGATGCCAGGCCTAACTGGCAATGTTGAAACATAAAAGTGCCTTGAAGTTGCAATATATTTAGAATAATACTTTGCTTATTAGGAAATTAATGAGGTAGAAACAATTATATTCTCAAGGCTTTAAGGATTCTTCAGAGAAAACAAGGCCAAATAATGACTATCTTAAATTACACAGGCAGAAACCATGAATTGCTATGTTTGAACATTTGACCCATAAATCCTAAAGCAACTGAAAGAAACTAAAGGCGAACTTGTAGTGAACTCATTGAAGATACAAACACGAGTCTAGAAATGGGTTACGAATTGCTAAATTAGGGACATCAAGAGACAAGTGGATTATATCATTCTTTTTTTTTTTTTTTTTTTTGTGGAGACAGAGTCTCACTTTATCGCCCTCGGTAGAGTGCTGTGGTGTCACAGCTCACAGCAACCTGCAACTCCTGGGCTTAGGCGATTCTCTTGCCTCAGCCTTCTGAGTAGCTGGGACTACAGGTGCCCGCCACAACACCTGTCTATTTTTTGTTGCAGTTGTCATCATTGTTGTTTAGCAGGCCCAGGCTGGATTCTAACCCGCCTGCCTCGGTATATGTGGCCAGCGCCCTACCGACTGAGTTATGGGTGCCACCAGAATTGCTTTTCTTTTTTTATTTTCTTTTTTAATAGAGACAGAGTCTCACTTTATCGCCCTTGGTAGAGTGCCGTGACGTCACACAGCTCACAGCAACCTCCAACTCCTGGGCTTAGGCGATTCTCTTGCCTCAGCCTCCCGAGGAGCTGGGACCACAGGCACCTGCCACAATGCCCAGCTATTTTTTTGTTGCATTTCGGCCCGGGCTGGGTTTGAACCCGCCACCCTCGGTATATGGGGCCGGCGCCTTACTGAGCCACAGGCGCCGCTGTATTATGTCATTCTTAATATTTTCTTGCTTTCTACTTATCTAGTACAGTAGAACCTCTGTAACAAGAACCCAAGAGACTGTAACAAACTGTTCAACACACGGAAGGGGCCAACATAAGGAACGAGGCCTACTGTACTGATACGTACTTGTTATGCTTGTCTGGTCTATGAAAATGAGGTCAACTTAAGGAGGTGGTCAATGTAGGGAATGGTCAACTATGAAGGTTCTACTGTGTTTTATTTGGGTTAGTATATTTTATTTACTATTTCCATTATTATTAGATTATCTTCTCAATTCTTTGTAACTTTTTAATAAAACTAATCCATCAGGTTGTTATTTATTTATTTATTTATTTATTTATTTATTTATTTTTTATGGAAAATAAATAGAAAATAAAATATTTCTGAAATATTTTCCCAGCAAGATTGATGGTGGTGGGGAGCAGAGAATAAAGTGGTAATAGACAAAGAAAATAAGTTACATATGGCTGGTTCTAAAATATCCTTTCATAGCTTACTATGTATCTCTTTATATTTGACAATTTCAATTTTCCTTGTTTTCAAAAACTAATCGACAATGGATATTTCTCTTAAGCATTCCCAGATGAATTTCCGCCCCATAATTAAATCAACTGGCTGTTGTTATGTTCTACCACATAAATTAGATTTGTTTCTGTTTCGAAAGCTTTGTAAAACTTCCACAAAGTGATAATAGAAAGAAAAATGCTAGCCAAATAAATGCTGGCAAAATAAAATCTGGTGAATTTTGAGCTGTTCAGATAATTGAATGCTGGGAGCGCATGCTTTGGCCACAGGGACATCAGACTTAAGCGGAACAATTCAGGCCTCTAATATTTCCACATGTTTTTCTCTCTTAACTGTGCATGACTTTTGGGTTGTGTAGACAATCAGCAGATTCTGTCCCAAATACAGCTGTTCTCTGCAGCTCTGTGGTGCTCAAGGAAAAAAACCTGATAATTAGAACCAGAAAAGAGGAATAGAAACATTTAACTCTCTTGGTTTTATAAAAGACTCATTTAGAAGTATTAAATTTACTTTAATTTTCAAAGAGGATGTGTTCTAGGGCAATTCCTTAGCCTGGAACAGTAACGGAGCCACGTAGGGCAAATGCTAACTGGTGTGGGCAACGCCCTGTGCCCCCTTTAGTGGGAACTCAGGTAAAAGTGGGCTTGTTCGTAGAAGGTGTGCGTTCATCCATTCTTCTTTTCTAGTTGCTCAGACTGTAATAGAAACGATTTTACAAAAAGACTGAGTGTTACAGTGACAATCGGAAGAGGTTAAAAAGAAGCTTATTCCGCCAGTGTGCTGGCTGAATTAGGGTATTTCACTGGGTTCCTTGATGATCCTTTTGTGTTTTTACTGTGGAAAAACACTGTTTGCATCTCTGTGTAAAAACTTGCTGTGTCCCTTGTTAGTTACTGTGGCTGCCATCTTAATCTGTGCTATGATACCTCATCAACTGGAAACCGGTGATCCCTGCTCCTTCCTCTCCCTACAGCCAACAGCCTCTGTCCTGTGAATCCCCAAACATCGCTCAAATTCATCTTCTTCTCCTTATCCCTACTGACATTGTCTTGGTTCAAGCCAATCTGGATTAACCTGGATTTGTGCAAAGTCTTCCATTTCCTCCCCTTTCTTCACACTATTCCTTGTGGGATCTTTGAAAGCACTAGCGGAAAGGCGTTCAGGACTGCTGTTGTTGAACTTCAAACCCAAGTCTGCAGCTTCTCTCTGACCTCTGCCACTTGCCTTTTGTGCAGGCCTCAAAGCACAGTAGAAGGAATATGGGCTGGGGTCAGACCAGGATTCTAATTCTGATTCAGCCACTTATTGTGTAAACTTGGTCCAGTTATTTACTTTATATTTTTCATGCAGGGTGTGGGGTATTGGGTGGAGTGGGGACAGGGCCTGTAATGAATCAAATAGACATGGCCCCTGCTCTCATGAAGCAGATAGGCTAGTGAATCACCTAAGTACTTGGTGGTAGCATGTTTCTAAAAGATAAAGTATGTCTGAGACCTTTAGTTGCCTGCCTGCAAATTACCCATTCTCCCCTCTCTAGCTGGCATGTACTCTGCTGAAAGGCCACAGTTCCCAAATTCCATACTGTTTGGGATGACCACTTGATGAGCATTGAATGGTGTTTCTGGGACAACTATTTAAAATGGGCGACTCAGCTAGAAAATACATCCATGCCATTTTCTCCCTCCTTTTTCTTCCTAGTTAGAATGCAGACATGATGGCTGGAGTTCCAGCAGCTATCCTGGACAATGAAATAGCTTTGAGGACAGAAGCCTTTTTTTTTTTTTTTGAGACAGAGCCTTGCTATGTCGCCCTCGGTAGAGTGCTGTGGTGTCCCAGCTCACAGCAACCTCAAACTCTTGAGCTTAGGTGATTCTGTTGCCTCAGCCTACTGAGTACCTGGGACTACCAGGCACTGCCACAATGCCTGGCTATTCTTATTGTTGTTGTTGTCGTCATTGTTGGTTAGCAAGCCCAGGCCGGGTTCAAACCCACCAGCCCCGGTGTATGTGGCCGGCACTCTAACCACTGAGCTGTAAGTGCCAAGCTGATAGAAGCCTTTTGCTAAGGAAGGTCAAAAACAAAGAGAAGATGGTCAGGTTTCTGATGACTGTTCTGGCTTTGGATTGTTTGTCTTTGTACTCTATGGGAGACAAAAAATATAATAAACGTCTATCCTGCTTAAAACGCTTTCACTTGAACTTTCTGTTCTTTGTAACCTAAGCCATTTAATACATACACAATCACCACCTAAACGCTAGATTTAGAAATTCATGACTCTAAAGGATAGGTAACAAATTGCTTAACTGCAGTCTTGACAATCACTTTTTTCTGCTTCTATTATAGTTTAAGTAATCACAATGATATTGATAACATCTAATAGTAAGGCAATATTTATATAAATACGTCTTCCTGTGATATTATCTCCCTTAAATGAATCCTTAAATTTTTTCTAAATTTAGGACACAATAACAATAACATATATTATTCCCACTTCAACTGATCTTAGTTTTCTACAGGGAGATGATGATGTTTTATATTTATTTCAATTTCTGAATATGATCCAGAAATGCCAGCTATGTAACAGACATGCCACAACTTGCTTATCGTTTATTCACCCCAGATATTAAGAGTTGATGACAGTATTTTCTGCCTCAGCCTCTTTCTCATAACCTTTCTACCTACTGCCAGGCAGCTCCTATCACTTGATCAGAATTGCTGGCAGACGTATGTTTATTATAAGCCACTTTCAATAATTTTGAAATGTGTGTGTGTGGGGGGTTGAACATGGCAAAAATTTTTCTTCAAATTGAAATGTTGAGGAATTTTCTTTGTGTACTATGAACTTGCAGTTCATTGAACAAACGCTGATTTTATGTCCTAGGTTTTGGGGAAGGCAAACGAGGGCACACTTCACTTACAGCAGCTTTGATATTGATACAGATTTGTGAGTTTTAGTGAGTAGCCCCCCTCTACTGGACACCCGCAGTTTACAAAGCATTTAAATAGTGAAGATGTAAGAATATGATTCAATGGTCCCTCTCTTCATGAATTTATAATATATGAGAGAAATAGAATAAATAGACAATTTCAACATTAATAGCTAATGGTTTGCCGAAGATCTTCAAGGAAAAGAAGTTTCATTTTTAAATGCTACCTTTGAAATTTGCTACCATTGAATTTGCAATGAAAGATATTTTACAAATAAGGAAACATTATTTATTTAATGCTCAATACAGTACTAGGGGGACAGGCATGGTGGCTCATGCCTGTAATCCTAACACAATGGAAAGCCAAGGCAGGCGGATGGCTTGAGGTCAGGAGTTTGAGACCAGTCTGTGCAAGAATGAGACCTTGTTTTTACTAAAAGTAGAAAAAGTAGCCAGCTGTGGTGGTGCACACCTGTAGCCCCAGATGCTGCTTAAGAGGCTGAAGTAGGAGTTTCAGTTGAGCCCAGGAGTTTGAGGTTGCAGTGAGCTGTGATGATGCTACTCTACTTGAGCCAGGGTGACTTGAGTGAGATTCTGTCTCAAAAAACCCCAAAAAACCAAAAACAAACAAACAAACAAAAAAACAACCAAGGCGGGAGATATTGTGTTCTCAATTGCCAAATAAGAAAGCTAAGTCTTACAGAATTTGACCCAAGGTCACACAGTTATGAAGTGTCATAGCCCGGATTCAGACATCCACAGGCCATGTGATTCTAAAGCCAGTACTTGAGGAAAATGTTTTGCCTCACAGGTGGTGAAACAGGATTTGCCCATCTTCTCTTCCCCAGAAGATCAACAAATTGCCTTCAAATAACTGAGGGTCTGGGCATAGGAAAACAGCCCCCAGAAATACAGGCCTACCTTGTCTTTTCTTTTTGGCTTCCCTGGGTTTTGAACACTGGCCCTCAAATACAACAAACCCTATATGGAAGGTGCTAGCAATGTCAATGATCTTTTCCTGACCATCCCCTAACTATATCCCCTTCTTTCTTAAAATATAGCTTAATACCTACTTCCAGAAAGGTTTTTTTGAGATTTTATCCAGTGCATTTTTATTTATTAACAGCAACTGGAAAGAAGGGGAGAGAAAAGATGTTAATACTCAAATCTTGGCGCCTTGCATTCTGAGTCTCTCTTTTTTCTGGAGTGGCATATATCCTGTTTTGCTGCTCCAGAATCTCTCTCTCTCCCCTGCTCTCTCCAGGCAGCGGACTTTTTGGACCACATAAATGGACGGCCTCCAGCAGTGGATTGGAGAGAGGAAGGAGATGGAGACCGGGGAATTATTCCTGCTTCCTCCCTGTGAGGTGGCCTCAGCCTGGCTGTTTCTCTGAACCAAAGGCCACTTCTTCTCCTACAGTACGTTTCTCCTTACAACTCTGCTCTTTTGAGTTCTGGTAACTCCTCCTTCCCGTCTCTCTGTCAGCTTCAGGGCTGGGAACAGCTCCACTGTGACTCACCCTGGGATTCTGCACTATTGCTTGTGGTTTCCCCAAGCTCTACCTGCACTCTGTAAAGGTCTCTCCTTAGAGCAGCCTTAGGACGTGCGTGCTCTGTTTCCTGCTGGTACCTGATTGATGCTAATCCTAAGTGCTTCTCCTAACTGTGTTTCTCCCTGTGTTTACTCATCATTTTTCTCTTTCATGGATATGTATAGCCTGCTGGTCTATGGTCAGTCCTCTGCTGAAGAGTCCAATCATTAATTAGTATTTAATAGTTGCTCTGTAGCTGTATGTCATATTAGGTCAACCAGGAATCATAAATCCAAATTCAGAGAGAAGATCAAGTTGGTGGTGAGTCCGACTTACAGAAATCACTCAAGATACTCCTCTCCCACTCCTGCCCCTTTAAGGGTATCTCTCTGTATTTTGGGTAGCAATGCCATGCTTCTTCTTTTTTTTTTTTTTTTTTTGAGACAGAGCCTCAAGCTATCGCCCTGGGTAGAGTGCCGTGGCATCACAACTCACAGCAACCTCCAACTCCTGAGTTCAAATGATTCCCCTGCCTCCACCTCCCAAGTAGCTGGGACCATAGGCGGCTGCCACAGTGCCCGGCTAATTTTTGGTTGCAGGTGTCACTGTTGCTTGGTGGGCCTGGGCTGGATTCGAACCTGCCAGCTCAGGTGTATGTGGCTGGTGCCTTAGCCGCTTGAGCCACAGGCGCCGAGCCGATGCCACACGTCTTTATGTAGAAAGGAGAGGGAACTGGATGTTGATGCTTTTTGTATAAACGCTTATCGAGTTTGCTCTGAAATACAGCTCTATTTGAATTCCTTGCACTATGTACAAGTATACACAGCCCCACTTAAGAAGTGAGGATACTGGGCCCCAGGAAGGTTAATTAACTTACCCACATTGCACAAGCAGCTAATGGCAAAGCCAAGGCTAAACCTGGGTCTTCTAATTCTGCATTGGAGGCACTTGCCCGTGCATGGCCTATGTGACTGTCTGCACAGTATTCGGCTTATTTTATTTTATTTTCCTGCTAAAGGAATTTTTCTCATCTATGTCTTCTCATTGACTGTATTGCCCCCAGACCCTGCATACGTGAAACTTGCGGCAGAATCAAAGGGCACCCCACTGGGAGGAGGGTGGAGTGGTGGGGAGGCGGGTGGGGGTCACAGGCGGCCACTTTTCTGCTGGCTGCCTCTCCTATTTCACTTGGACGGGTCCTCGACATGCCAAATGTGTAAGCCTCTGCTGGGCTTTCTTCTGTCCCCCAGAGCGTGTTGGATGTTTTAAATGAGCTGCATGGGAGTGAATGACTCACATGTGGGATGGTAATGAAATTTGGGAAACGAATGCCCACAGAAAGGCGTAAAAACTGTGGGCCCTGCAACCCTGAGGCTGCTGAGAGCTTACCCACTGATGTAAGGGAATTACAGCACTCTCAATTTAGACTTATTAAATAAGTAGGACAGGAAAACATACAAAATACAGGCAGCGATTTGCTTTTTCAAGAGGCCCTTTCTCTTCCCCTCCCCTTCTTTCCCTGTCTCCTCTGCGACTCCCTACACATACGTGGATGGGCGAGCACAGCCAGGAGGGCTATGAGGGCTCCAGGACGAGCTCCGTTTCTCTTCTTTACTGGAGCCCAAGATGGATTTTAGCATGATGATTTTGGTAACGATTTTTGAATACTAGGTCTTCAGATCTGAAGAGTGTCTTGCTTCCAGATTACTGGCTCAAAGCTTTGGCAAACAAGATGCCATTTTGTAATCCTCTCCACAGTTTGATGGGAGTGAGTAACACACAGAGTCTCCTTATTGCTACAGCAGAGAAACTGTGGGGGTGGCAAAGGCATTAGGAGCAGACATGTGTTGTGGAAAAGTACGAGCCTGGGAGTCAGGGGCGCCCGATGCAGCCCTGGCTCTGCTCTAACCAGATGGGCCATTTTCGGCAAGTCCTCTGACCTCCGTGGGACTCCAGTTAATCATATGGCCTCTGAAGAACTTGCCAAGATAATTGCTAAGCTGCTTTCCATCTCCAGCCTTGTGTAACTGTGTAAATTATAATTTATAAGGCATTTCCGTTAACCCAATTTTTACAACGACTCCCCTAACAAGTCAAGGAAACTGGGACCCAGAGAGGAGATGGGCGTCACAAGCTAACGGATAGGAGAGCCAGGTGGGAAAGCAGATTTCTTTCTGCCTCCCAGGCTGCCTCTGAAGAAAACGCCTTCTATTTTATTACTTCTTTTTTTTTTTTTTTTTTGAGACAGAGCCTCAAGCTGTCACCCTGGATAGAGTGCTGTGGCATCACAGCTCACAATAACCTCCAATTCCTGGGCTCAAGCGAGTCTCTTGCCTCTGCCTCCCAAGTAGCTGGGACCACAGGCGTCCGCCATAATGCCCGGCCATTTTTTGGTTGCAGCCGTCATTGTTGTTTGGCGGGCCCGGGCTGGATTCAAACCCGCCAGCTCAGGTGTACGTGGCTGGCGCCTTAGCCCGTTGCGCCACAGGCGCCGAGCCTATTTTATTACTTCTTAAGATAGAAAAGTGAGATTTTTCAACAATAGTTTAAAAAAAGGTGCATTTTCAAGTTTATATATCTGAATATTTCATTTGCTTAAGAGTGGTAATTTTCCAAGAGCCTGACCATGAGTTGTTTCTAGAGAAGGGCAAGTCTTGACCTGACTGGAAGCTAAACATTCCCTGGGGAGACCCCTGCCCCCGAAAACTGGGACTACGGGTGTGCGCCACCACACTTGGCTAGTTTTTGTATTTTTATTAGAGATGGGTGTCGGCTCTTGCTCAGGCTGGTTTCGAACTCCTTAGCTCAAGCAATCCACCTGCCTCAGCCTCCCAGAGCTCTAGGGTTACAGGTGTGAGCCACTGTGCTAGGCCTTCAAGTTACATGCTGAACACATAAAGCTCATCTGTCCTTTATGTCGGTCCTCTTAGAAAATTCTTGCATAGTCTAAAAAGAGAGAGAACATTTTCCAGCTCCCCTCCACTTGGTCACATTCCCAGCTAAGTAACAGAGCAAAGGGGAACTTCCACCAGGCAGAAGGAGGGCGGGTCCACCAGGCGGAAGGAGGGCGGGTGGGGTTAGCTCCCCGCAGTTGGCTCTGCACACCGTCCCCTGGGCCTGCAGCACTCATTCCCACAGCTGCCGGTGGTGCTGCTTATCCACAGCTCACAGCCGAGCCCCCTCACCAGTGACTGCCTCAGCTGAAGACAGCTGCATAACCCAAGGCCACACCTAAATCCCCCGGGCAGCCCACATCCCACAACTGCTTGATATAGTGGCATACAAGACCATAAAATCCTGGCCCCCTTGTCCCAACCAGGGACCACTCTGCAAGGCCAGAAAGCTCCAGAGCTCCACTGTGGGTTGGCCGAGGCCTCTGTTGCGACTGCATCACAGCCCAGCATCTCCCTTGCCCAATCTTGCTTCTGTGCCTCCCCATGAATTTACTGCACCTCAATCTCCATTTCAAAGTGCTTTCCAGGAGCCTGGCCTGCAACGGGCATCTTCTTCCCTCTCAATCCTAAGACAGCAGACTCTAAAATCTTGATTTCTTTTTCTTTAATTGTTAACAGCACCTCTCTTGGAGAGGACTTTGGAGGTGGGACCCAATATGGAGGAGACCTGGGCATGGCTGTTTGTAAATATTGATCCACGCGGACATATAATTTTGGAAATTGGGAACGGCCTTCTAAGACAAAGACACGCAAAGAATAAGTGATTTGGCAGAAGAAATAGAATATAGAGAAAATGATTTTGCATAGTAAATGAAGAGGATCTTCCACTGCATGTGCAAGTACTTTGGCCAGAAGAAAACGGAGTCCTCTCTGCCACCTCCCTAAGGGGCTCTGTCCTCAGGCCGTGTGGTCTCTGCCGAGATACGATCTTTCCTAGCACACCTTCCATCCCTTGTCAGCAAAGCAGCAGCCGTGACTTCACTGATGGTATATTTTCTGCATGAATTCTCTACCCCAAATGTCAGGATATTTGAGTTTTAATCAGCCTAATACCATGTATGCTGTTTGACAATTAAGTTCGTGAACTCATTCTAGAAAAAGTGCTTCATACCCCACGGCCAAATATCTCTACAGTCACCTTAGAAGTCCTCCCTTTGGGAAGCTATGCACCGATGCCAGTGTCTGGTCCACCCTTCAAAGCAATTTTGGAACTCTTTTTTCTGGACTGGCTGTCAGAGCTGTCATTGTACAAAGTCTGATAATTAAGTTCACGATCTCATCCTAGAAAAGGTACTACATACCTCAGTGGCGAATGTCACAATGGTCACCAGATGGCCTAGGGAAGTCCTTTGAAGGTGACCATAGTGACACTCAGCAATGAGGTATGCAGAACTTTGTGCAGGATGAGTTTGCCAACTTAATTGTCCGACATCGTATATCCTAAGTTACGGTCAAAATATCATAAGCTGGTCCCATGTTCAACAGCATTTCTCAGGACCTAACGTTTATGGGCAACCAAGTCCTCTGCACCAGGAGCAACACGCGACTAAATCTGAAGACCGTTATTATTGTTCACAGGAAATTATAATTGGATAGTGTTGTCTGACCATTCGGGTAGCTGCGGATTTATACGTTGACAAGTATGAAAAGAAGCTAACAACAATAACAGCAATGCCAACTCTAACAAGATGGTCAGTTCTGATATGATCGTGAGGATGTTAGGTACAAACTGTGACACATCATTTGGAAAGAGTTCTGAGTGGAGATCTGATTTTGTGACGTTACCTGACTTTGTCTGGTCATTACACAATGAATATAAAAGTGCTTAGAAATGTGAACAGCTTTTACATAGGTAAACTTACTTTATATATTAACTATGCATTATATGCCCATTTTCAATATGGCTCTCTAGGTGATAGGCAAACATGTAGCTCCTGAGGGGGTTTTGGTGGTTTCCGTTGCCTTCCAAAGCACACATAGTACAGCATTGCAGGCTTGCTTTTCCTTATTCTGAAGGAAGTCATCTAAGAGGTAAATGTGACACACGAGCCCCATGGAAGCTCTCAAGATGTGGGAGGCATTGATGGTTGGGCATCTGGGGCTGTCATGCTGACCAAGAGATTCCTCACAGCAAGGTGTCACTTACTAGCAGGTGCACACTGTGGCCCCCTGGTATCACTCATTCCCAGCTCTAATCAAAGTTTCATCTTCCCCTGAGAGTGTCAGCTAGAAAAACAACAGTGTGAAATGCTCCAATAATGGCTATCCTCTGCCTTCTACCATGGAGGGGGGCCGTGAAGAGCGTCCTGCTGCCAGGGGCTGAAGGTCCTGCTGATGAACTGCTACATCAAGGACAGAGGGGCAAGGGGGAGAGAAAATGGCTCTCTCAGTCTTATTTCTGTGGGTAGCATTTGGAAGTGAAGAAGGAGTTAGATACTAGCTCTCAGCTGAGGCCAGAATTTGATCAGAAATTCATGCAAAATCTTGATGCTTTCAGATATGCGACTGTGTGGTCAGCTCAGTGTCCTCTGCTTTCAGAACAGACTTAACTCTTTCAGAAGTGCTTCTGTTCTTGGACCTAAATATTCTCTCTGTCCTAAAAATTCCTTGTGGGGAAGAGTCGTGCTGCCCTATATATAGGAATTCCAGCATATGGATTGAAGAACTTTCGGGGACGGAATGTATCAGCATGCTAGAGTTGGGCTGGAGTCTCCATTTCCACTTGGTGGCTAAGAGATCCTTTCCTCAAACTCTTCAGCATCCAGAGATGCTTCAATTTCTATTTTGGAGGAAGAAAATAGAGTTTGTGACCCACAAGAGGCACAGCTCACCTAAGCTTAGTGAGCAGGGAGAATCCCACGACCTTGCATGGGGTCAGGTACAGGGAGCCGAATGCAAATCTCTTTTCTGTTTCTCATCATTTTGCGGTGTGAGTTCTCCCAGATTCTGGGCACACAATCCATGGACTCCTTCAAAACTGTCTACTCACTTAGTTCTATCAGGAAAAAACCTTCAAAGGATTAGTGGCTATACAGAATGTAAAAATTAGAGACAGAAGCAGAATTAGAAGCTTAAGGTAACTGGACTAAGGGCCTAAGAACCAAGGTGTAGTTGATATTCTATCATTTACTAGCTCAGAGACCCTGGAGAAAACCACTTTTGCTTGTCTGAGCCTTTGGTTCACCTTAGGAGATGGGGAAGTAATAGCAGCTTGCCTCCCTCACCAGCACATCCTCCCGCCCCAGTCTACCTCACAGATGTTAGAGTGAGCAGGGGAGTTTTCTGCAAACTATAAAGCACAATTCTTTCCAGGATCAGACACATCTTGCTCATATGTATACGAGTGAACATGTGTAAGTGAATACCAGGCAACCATATTGTTCACAATGGGTTCAAGTTTCTATTTCAATTTTCTATGTTGTTTGCTAATGGGCCATGAACATCATAAGCATATTAGGGAAGAGAAATTGTCCATGACGTTTATGAAGTCCATGGCAGGGTGGATGGGTTAACCAATATGCATTACCCTGCAGACAGAAAATTTGTGACTGCAGAAATTATGCCTTGCTTAGCCTTTGTTCTGGGGCAGGGGCTACGTTACTTGTCTGGCAGTGACAGATGAGCCTGTGATAGGCCCCAAGTTAAAGGCCTTCTCTAAAACAAGAGTGTCAGAAGTACATAGTAGAGATTCAACATTGCTTTTTTATTCCTAGAAAGTCCCATTATGCTTTAAAATATTTTCTTTCACATCTCTCTAGTCTGGTAAAGCCTCATCTGATCTCGAAAAAAATTTTTTAACATATGTTTAGTTTTAATTTGATTTGTGGTGAGATTCTTAGGGAGAAGAAAATCTTCAGGTTTTTCTCTTGTTTTCTTTTAAAACTAGGCATTTTTACATGAAAATCCTCTTGGATTTAAGGAGAAGTCTGTATACAGGGAAAGATTCTGCAGTGATAATTGTGGAACTGGTCATGAACAGCCTTTATAGGCAACTTAAAAAGAAAAAAAAAAGAATTATTTTCTCCTCCACTGCAAGAAAACTGTTGGATTCCAACGCCACTGTGTTAGGCCAGATTCACTCAGGATGGCTTTTAGATGCAACAGACAATTAAAACATTGAATAACTCTCCCACTGATACTGCCTGAAAATTGCTGTTAACCTTAGAAACTAAAGCAATTGAAATAAAAAAAGACAAACATGGCTCCGTAAGTAGGGTGCCGACCACATACACTGAAGCTGGTGGGTTCCAGCCCAGCCCGGGGCCTGCTAAACAATGACAACTGCAACCAAAAAATAGCCGGGCGTTGTGGTGGGCACCTGTAGTCCCAGCTACTTGGGAGGCTGAGGCAAGAGAATTGCTTAAGCCGAGGGATGGGATGGAGATTGCTGTGAGCTGTAATGCCACGGCACTTAACTCAGGGCAACATAGTGAGACTCTGTCTCAAAGAAACCAAAAACCCAAACCAAAACAACCAAAAAGACAAATGTAAAGACAACAGGTTTTCTTGTCAAGCTCAAAACAATCAAGAGAGAGGAAGGAAGAAAGAGAGAGAGAGGGAGAGAGAGCGAGCCTGAACTTCGTGACAATTAACAGTAACAGTATAAATTTACATTTTTATATTTTACCTTTTATGCAGAGAACTCAGTGAACTACCAATATTAAACACTCACCAATTTCTTAGTCCTTATGTCTTTCAAGTCATTTGACTTCATGTTGTTTCCATTGGCTTTCCGACCTCCGCAGAGGTGATAGTGGTGAGGAGACCCTTGTGTTGCCAATGGATCTGTTTCTTGGTTATGATGAACTTGGATTTAAAGCCTCCTTTTTTCCCAGGTCATTGTAAGGTTTTATGTATGTGAAGCAAAGGCTAGAGGCCTGTTGGCCATTCTATCTACTTTTGTGGATCTAAACTTTTGATGGTCTTTTTCAAAAGTATCTTTCTGTATTGTTATAAATTACTTGGACCAGTAGAATTTTCACTTGAGTTTTTCTCCTGTTCTTGCTTTCATGAGAACCGAGGCTTCTGCCCTGGCCGTCAGCATCAGTGTGACAAGAGAACAAAGGACTGGCAGTGATTGGTTTCTTCCTACAGTCCTGCTGGGTTTGGGTTCAGATTCCCGATGGAGAATTCACCGGCTTCTGGCCAACCTGATTCCCTGCATCTTCATTCTTATCCGAACGTCTCTGTCCTCACTCAACCTGTAGATATGTGGAGAAAGTAAGATCCTGGTCTCTAATGACACAATAAAGCAGTACACTTTGAAAGCATAACCTGTTTGTCTTATGAAGTACCAGGAATTGTTTGTCAGCAGCTTCATAATATTTTGCAATTTTAGTAGAAGAGAAAATGTTAGCCTGCATTTTGCTGACTAAGGCCTTGCCCCATCATCTTATAATTGAGAATGTGCAAAATGTTCTCATTGCAGCAGTTAGTATACATGGAGTAGCACATTCCAAGAACTAAATCAGATGAAGAGTTAAAGCTTCAAAATTATCATGTTCCAACATTATAAAAAGGCCAGGGGGGAAAAATGGGACTCTAAAAGCCATCGGTAGTATACGCTCCCAGCACAGCTGCAGAATGGAAGGCTCAGATTGCCTGTGAAACCGTGGTCAGGGCAGCGACCTCTTGATCTTGGGGCCATCGCTGAGCATTTGTCTTGGGTGAATAAAATCTGAAACACGGTCTGTATTTTTCAATATGCCTCACTTATTCTAAGATGATCACTTGCACTGCACGAATTCTGTGTCTAGCCTGTGAAAGCTGGCTGCCGCCCCATGGCCAAGTTTGAGAGTGGCTGCTGGGCCTGGTCCAGTGATAAGCACTCCGGCTGCAGACATAAATCACGGGGACGTTGAGAAAGAGCATCTATAAGAGGCTGGCTACTTAAGGCTCTTTTTCTGCTGGGACACTAGAGAGAAACAGACACCAAAAGTTGAACCTTCCTCCTCTGGGTGGGGCATCAGCGTCAGACCGCCCCTCTCACTCCCATCTCAAGCCTCGTTCTTCTAGCTCGTGTCTTTTCAGTATGCCTGTTTCTGTTCCCACACCCTGACAGTGCTGCCTCCGTTTTTAAGGGACATATCATTCCACCCTGAGAAAAATCATTACAGTTGTTTTGAATTCCAGACAATTTGATTGATGTGGCTGTTGGGATAAGCAACGTCCTTTTCTACTTGGGATAAATTCCCAGCCCCTCTTTGGGAAACTGACTCAGGAGGGAGTTGCAGTGCGAGGACTGGAGATACAGACGGGAGTTCCCAGTTAAATTAGAGATGATGCTTAGAAATCATCACTTGAAACCCCGAAAAAGAAAGAATGTTATCTCCTGATTCACTGATCCTATTTCCTTAGGACTCTCCATTCATGGTGACACCATTTACCTATAATTATCAAGGCTTTTTTGTGTGTGTTTCTGTATTAGGAGCAATTAGCATTGTTGAAATTCATGACAGTGTAATTTTATACAATTTTAGAAGTGATCCAACGATGATCTAATAATTCAATGTGTCAAAATGAATCCTAAAATTAAAGAAAAGAAAATCCAAGAGAAATAACAAAGAAAAATTGATTGGCAATATAATGACCCATAAAACACTTAAAAAAAAATCTCTAAAATATTTTGATTTGATTTTTATGTTTGGGTGAATGCATTGATGCTATCTGAAACTTAGAAAACCATTGGTAGGGGACTGAAATGAAATAAAACAACAAAGAATTGGAATAAAAACCTTCATAATATCTGTTACCCTCTGCAAGAGCCAAATGTAATTTTGAAAGCTGATGCCAATTCCCAAGTGGTCCAAGTTACTGCCTTTGCTCTTTTTAATATGCTGGTTGATTATGGAGCTAATAATAAGTATAATTGAAAATCACTATTGGATCCTTTGACGTTTGCAGCCAAATAATGTCTTGTGAAAGGATGAAAAAATAAACAAACAAAAGACCCTGGGGGAAACTATTAATACAATGCTTTAAATATTCCAAATCAACAGTTACAGTATTAGAGTCACTTCAAGAAATTCACAGTGAGTCAAAAATACAATATTAACTCAAGAAAACACTCTAATTTCTTATCTCTAATAGATGTCACCAGGGCAGTCATTGTCCTAATTACTAAATTTCAGCCTTGCTCTGACTGAAGTTAATTTTGTTTTTATTTCTAAACAAATTTGTGACCAGAACAAAGTACCCAAATTAATCAGTTATTGTCAGTCAATTTCATCCATGACTTTGGAAATGATGCCGCTAAGACAAAGCGGTTCTTTAGCAGAAACAATGTCATGCAGCCTTGGCATTCATCTCAGAATGGGGTTTCTGCAGTGAATTAATAAGTCTTTGGAAATGGTGCAGAGCTACAATAACAGCTTTCTGGTTTTGATTATTAGGCAGAATGATTTCTGGCTTTCTGTAATATTTGCATTGTGAATGGGATTCCATTTTTTCTCATTTAGATGCAGCGATCAGGTGAGAGAAATCTGAGCCTGTTTCATCAAAGTCCCATATTGTGACCAGAATACAAATGACTTGTTTCTGGTTCTTTTAAGAATATAGCTTGTTTTGAAACAGAGAGAGTCCTAGGGCAAAGCACAAATGAGAATTTGAGAAGGCATTCAAGACGCCATGCACAGCTAAGCTGAAGTTCCTAAGTATTGCTGTGGATTCCACGGTAGCTAGCCACCTACCTTTCCACAAAAAGTTTTCTCTATGCTCATCTTTCTCAGGTGCTGGATTTTTAATGTTACGAGTATTAATATTAATACAGCTTAAAAGAAGCAGGCTGCTGGGTATAAATGTTATCCCAAACCATCACCATAGTTGTAACTTCAAGGAGATCGCCGATTGAGATAAGATGCATCACAGCCCATCAATTTAGCAGGCAAAGGTGTACAGAGTGAGAAAAATGGAGTGGTGAGTTCTAAACTCCCCTCAAACCTAGGAAAAATTACTGAAATGCCTTTTCCTTATTTAATTTTTCTCCCCTGAAAATGGGATGATGATGGTATGTGCCTAATTGTAAGGCTGATCAAAATCTCTGCAAAGGACTTTTTTAGAGAGATATAGTCTCCTATGTTTAATAATCAAAAAACCACTCAAGGCTGAACTAGACTTTTTCAAGGTACAGTGAAACCTCTGATTTTGTTATTGTGGTTTATACTTACAATCAGCGCCATTTCCGAACCCCTGGCACTTCCTATGTAGAAAGTTTTTTAATACCAGTTTAGCTCTACATTGAATGCTCATTCCTTTCCCATGTGACTGTCCTAAAAATATTTGAAACAGCTGTCATGATGCCCTTAAGTATTCTCTCCAGACTACGCAGGCCATGGTTTAAAGTTGTCTTGTTGTCTTAGGCTCCCCTAGCTGTATGGGTTTCAGTTTACTAAGGTCTGTGCTAACAGTGAATTATTGGGAGCAGGACCTGGGGTTCCCCCTGTGGTCTGTCCATGTGGAATCTGGCAAGAATTGTCACTCCCTGTATTCAGCCTACCATGACTTTTTAAAGACAGCTGAAGTCCAATCAGTTATTTTTGGAGGCCACATCAGATAACTGGCTCATGTTGAACTTGGAGTCAATTAAAACCACAAGTCTTTTTCACACATGCTTCTGCTAAGCCACTGTGTGTGTGTCACTATATATAGTCATTATCTGTTGAGTGCTTGTTATGGGCAAGACAATGTGCTAAATGCTTTGCATCTTTTGCATCTCATTGAATCCTCTCATCAACCCGATGAGTTAGTAAGTATCCTCACCTCCATATTGGGGATAGGCTGAGGCTCCCCCAAGTAGAGGTTTGCCTAAAGATGCCTGACTCCAATGCAGGTAGGTACTGATGCAAGGTTTTTTTGCTGATCTTTCCTGGCTCCCAGAGGAGCCAATATCGAAGAGCAGAACTGGTAAATATAAATTGGGTTAGAGCTGCCTATCCTTTTAGTCTATTGGGATCTTTTGGGGTCCCAATTTTGTCCCCAAATTTTACATTAGGCCTTCCCTTAAAGCTTCATGCCACCCATAGTTTTCATCAGCTTCCGTTCAAGTCATCACTTCGAAAAATAGAACCAGATCGAGGACAAAGTGCCCCAGTCCACACCAGAGCCCTCCATCATAATTGGCATTGATCATCAGTCTGATTGAGTTACAAATTTATGGTACTATGACTCAGCTCACAATCTTCCTGCTTGTCCATCATGAAGACCTTGCCAAATCCCTTGCTAAAATTCAAGTGCAAAATTTCTGAAGTTTGGGCGGTGCCTGTGGCTCATCGAGTAGGGCGCTGGCCCCATATACCGAAGGTGGTGGGTTCAAACCTGGCTTCAGCCAAACTGCAAAACAGAAAAATAGCCAGGTGTTGTGGTGGGCGCCTGTAGTCCCAGCTACTCGGGAGGCTGAGGCAAGAGAATCGCCTAAGCCCAGGAGTTGGAGGTTGCTATGAGTTGTGTGACACCACAGCGCTCTACCGAGGGTGATAAAGTGAGACTCTGTCTCTACAAAAAGAAAAAAATTTCTGAAATTTGCTTCTAATAAGTCTAGAACTATTGTCGGTTTTTGTATTTTGGGAGGTATTTTTTCTTGGCAAGGAGATTTGAACATATTTAGGACATATTATCATAACTTTTCCAGATTAAATGACGTTTTTATTTTTAAAAAAATGATGGAAATTAAATGAGGGTCAAGTGGTTCTCCACTTGAAGATCTGCATTTCATTTCATTTCCTTTTAAACTATCGAGATGCCTCTGTTCGGTCAGTATAGTGAACCACATCATCACTTCTCAGTTTTCGATCTGCTTTAAAAACTGGTGTTCCAAGGTATGTAGACACCCTTCCTATGTGATCTTTAAAGAAATGAGATAATAATATGGGTTATATTATTAGTATCTCAGGAAAACAACAGATTAGGAGGTAGACCTCATACTACACTGGATACTTACAAACTTTAATATACGATAATTAGGTTCACCAACTTGCCACCATGCGCTTATGATGGCAGCACTGTACAAACACCTCAGTAAGGTTTCATAACCTTGGTATATCAGTGTCCCATACCTGTGTTCATGTCAACACGTGGCAGTGTCTTGCTGAGTGGCATTCATTATTGTTGTTGTGTCTTTTTGTGTGCCCTCACAAGAATGTTGGAGCTCTAATTCAGAGCAAGGAATAAACATTTAAAAATTGTTTTTAAATTGGCAAGAGTGGAAGTGAAATCAGGGACATGTTAGTCCAAGTTTATGAGAATAATGCCATGAGGAAAACAGCAGTGTAGAAATAGATGAAATGTTTTTCTGAGGGAAGAGAACATGTCACTGGTGAAAGGAGGTCAGGGCAGCTGGTAACAAGCAGAACTAATGAAAACATTGCAAAACTTTGTCGAATTTTTCGGCAAAATCATCAGGTGACTGTGAAAAGCATAGCAGACCAAGTAAACATCGACAGAAAAAGTTAGAAAAATCTTAACTCAAAATCTTCACCAATAACTCATGGCTCTTGCATCATGACAATGTACCAGCTCACATGGCATTGTCTGTAAGGGAGTTTTTAGTTATTTCTAGACAAATAACTGTATTAGAATACCCTCTCTACTCACCTGACCTATTCCCCAATGACTTTTTTCCTTTACCTGAAAATAAACAAAATATTGAAAGAAGATGTTTTGATGATATTCAGGACATTAAGAGTAATACAATGACAGCTTTGATGCCCATTCCAGAAAAAGAGTTCCAAAATTGCTTTGAAGGGTGGACTAAGCATTGGCGCCAGCACATAACTTCACAAGGGGAGTACTTCAAAGGTGACCACAGTGTTATTCAGCTATGAGGTATGTAGCACTTTCTCCAAGATGAGTTAATGAACTTAATGGTCAGACCTCATACAGCACAACTCAGCTGAACAGAGAGAATAGAACCTCCTTAATTTTTCTGTAATGAATTGTCAACAAATAATAGCAAGTTTGATTTACCTACCATGCCCTTACACCATTTAACTTGAGTCTGATATTAGAATTTAAATGGTCTTTATAGAACATAGTGTCATTTGAATAAGAAACGTCTCTGAAGATTGCTTTCATCTTCTCCTACTTCTTTTCCCAAGATGTCATTCTGCTGGAATGGGGACTAGGGTGACTTATATATATATCATCATGGCATTTTGCAAAGATGAGATGTTTAGCCTCAGGTTGGTTCTCTGTTTGAACCAGCTTATTCTTGATTGGCATCTAAAGTGATGGCCTGGGTTGATTTTTGGGTTTCTGTGTGCTCCAGTGGCCCCCAAAGTTGCTGTAGATGATCAGTATTGTGATTTATTCTTTTGGCTTGCATGTGCTCTCAGGAAGGATAGGTCATCTCCCCTGTGATGACTTTCTTTCACCTGTCCTAGGAGACAGACCCTACAGTTTCTGTGATTTCTCCCTCCAGTTCATCCCAGCCTTTACTCTGAGATGAGCTTGTCCCACCATGGTAGATCTCATGGCCGGCTCTCAATTCAGTATTCATCCCATGTAGGTAACCAAGTTAGCTCATGAGTCTCAAGTAGACCTCTCTGTAAGACAAGGTATTTTCATCTACTCTCAGAACCCAACATTAGAACTGAGGGATGGTGCCCTTGCCTTTGGGGTTCCCCTCACTGTACATGACATTCCCACTCTTGTGGGCCAAGCCTCAGAGAGGAAACTCAGGAACCCGTCTTGTTTGTCCCCCTGATTTCTCTTGCTTCTTCTCTCTTCCTTTTCCAATTTCTTCAAGGCAGAACAAAAAGTTGGCATTTCTTTTATTTCCCCAATATTATGAGCTATTTCTTTCTAGCTCCAGCTAAGCCATAATGGTGACTATGAGTAGCTCCTCTGTGTCACAGTAATTCTTTCTGTTTGAGCTGAATCCACAGAGTTTGGATGTTGATAGGCAGTGAATGGCCTTTCCAGGCTATCCTCCTGCTAATTATTATTATGAGATATATATGGCATTCCTTACTGTGAATCCAGCCTCTCTAATGAAGCACCTGGTGCAGAATGGAAGACTTACATTTATATTACTCTCCATTTCTGGAGCATCACCTTCATTCATGTGGGGGCTGGGCAGCCACAAGTTCTGCTAGATAAGGAAATAAAAATTTCAGTATCTGTTCTTTAGATGGGAAAAAAGTGTATTTTTTTTGATAAAAGTTTTCAGTGAATGAATGTGCTGCTACTGGGAAATATATTTTGAATTCTGAAAGTTCATTTCTGTAATCCCTAACACGGTACATGTGATTAAAGAGGAAATGGCTATGGTTCAGGGCAAGAGAATGGATTAGAAGTTAGGAGGAAGAATTTTAAACCACTGATAGAAACTGGCTGGGTTGACTCACAACAGTTGCTTAATTACTGCCTGCCTTATTTCCATGGATCAAAAGGGAGACAAGAAATGCTTACATGTTTAATACTTACAAAGTAAGATGACACTAGGAAGGGAAGAGACTACAAGTTGCCTAAGCTTTGTGCCTATCACTTTTGACCTCTTTTCCATATATACCTTGCCAGTTGCCTCTAAAAATACAAATCCACTGGTTCCACAGTTCTAGAACCATGTGACTGTAATCCAACTCCTGGACCAAGGAGAGAAAGGAAAAACATTTCTCCCACTATCCTCCCCTCCCATGAGTAATACAGGGTGGTACACAAGGCCAAGATGGAGGGCCAGAAACTCCTAGGTGATAAAATTAAGTTGTCCCCACAAGTTATTAAGAAAATTTGTTCATGAAGTTTTGGGTTTTTCTTACACAACTTATATTCTTCATTTATTTCTTTTAAATTGTGAAAATGCATGCTTGATCTACATGTAAAGATAGGAAGGCTTTTTTCTATTATTTCCAACCATTATCAACCCTTTTGGTATGCTGAACCACTGTTTTTTTTTTTTCTAGCAGTCAGGATGACTGTCACTTGGGGTCTCTTGAGCCCCTGAAACAATCTCGCTGTAAGGCTGAGATCTTTCCTTGAGCTGGAGTGTGAAGGGAGCCCTGTGCTCCATCTTAGTCTCAGCGACTTTGGAATTCATATGAGAACTGGCAAGGCCTGAAGTCAGCTCCCAGGACATAGGGTGATAGACCTGAATTCCTAAGGAAATGAAGTCTGAGGTGGAAGGACATGGTTGTTATTTCTTGAAGAAAAAATTTAAACATTGATAATAACCCTGGGTTATACTAGGCTGACACAAAATCTCAGGAGTCAATGTAGGCAGCAAAGATATTTCTTTCCTCTTGAAAACAAAGTAGGTCTCTACTCTCGCCTTTAGGTGAAGTCAGCGGCAGACCACAGCTCTGGGTGGTATTTGAGGTGATAACAGCCCAAATACCTTCAGCTGCCAATCTCTGTACAGGGACATTAATATTTGCTCTTGGCCTAAGCCTGATTTTTGAAAAATTATCTCAGAGCTCTGTAGTTTTTGTCTGCTTATGAAAGGGAGGAAGAAAATATTAAAGGCACGTGTTTATATTTTTATCCTTTTGCTTATACAAGATGTTCATAAAGTTCATATGTAATGAGCCAACTATTTTAAATTGCACATGAACTTCATGGACCTCCTGTATAATTATCCTCTTTCTTCTTTCCCCTTATATGGGAGGGTCTTGACTACTTCTTTCCTTTTAGTCAAATCTCACTCATACATTTAAATGTCTTCATGAGGTCTTGCTCGACGGTTCTAGCCCATAGTGAAATTTTGTTTATTATTGCTCATTCACTCATTCACTTTTTGGTTTTAAAATTTGAGCTTTTCACAAGATGGTTCCAAAGGTGAAGAAGGAAGCTCCTGCCCCTCTCAAAGCCAAAACCAAATCAAAGGCAATGAAGGCCAAGAAGGCAGTGCTAAAAGGTATCCATGGCCAATAAAACAAAATAAAAAGATCCATATATTACCTACCTTCCCCAAGACACTGCAGCCCCGGAGGCAGGCCAGATATCCTTGAAGAGCATCCCCAGGAGAAACAAGCTTGACCACTGTGCCATCATCAAGTTCCCCTGGCCACTGAGTAGGCCATGAAGAAGACAGAAGATAACAACATACTCGTCTTCATTGTGGATGTCAAAGCCAATAAGCACCAGATAAACACACTGTGAAGAAGCTCCATGACATTGACATGGCCAAGGCCAACACCCTGCTGAGGCCTGATGGAGAGAACAAGGCACGAGCACCACTGGCTCAAGATTATGATGCTTTGGATGTTGCCAACAAAGTTTGGATCATCTAAACTAAGTCCACCTGGTTAACTCTAGATATATAACTTTTCACCATAAAAAAAAAATCGGTTATATTTTAAACACAAATGTTGAAATGTTGTTATTCAGCTGATAAATTCTTTTCTTTTTTTTTTGCTGATGAAATTCTTTTCTTATAAATAAGACTTGACTTATAATTATCTGTGGTTATCCTTAAAATGAATCTTTATTTAAAGGAGGATTTTCTGCCCTGAGTTAAAAGAATGTGTTTTGGTTTTAATGAAATTCCAGAAGCATTTTGATCAACAGCAGCATCTTGGTAATATGTCAGCTCCAAAGGGGAAGCTGGACATACCCGACCTGTCGCACACCACACTCCTGTGCCTGAGCAGCTCCCGGCTCCCTTTGAGCCTGCTGTTGGGGCCGCCTCCTTGCCATGAGCCAAGTCTCCTCCCCAGATTGATGGCTCTGATTTTCTTTATCCCAGAAATTGCTCTTCTTTTAGCACATGGCTTGGAGAGCTCTGCTTCAAACTCCTCCACGGACTTTTGTGGGTCTTCCTAGCTTCCTTCTCATTTATACCTATGTACCTTATAGCTCCAAAGGATGACCTTGTGAGGGAGGGTACACATACAAGGGTCAGTTCCTCTTTCTATGCACCCTGAATGAAGTGGGGCTCCCTTGGGGTCAGTCCCAGCAAAAGTTGTATCTAAAATGAAAACAAATTTGACACACACAGCAAACAAACGAACGTCAAACAGCAAAGAGGAAGAGAAAATTCCATTGTAGATGTATTTCCCAGAGATCTCTCACATGTGAGGACAGAGAGAGAGATGGAATTAAGGTCACTAATCAGCTGACCTTAAAACAGGAAGATTAGCTAGGTAGGCCCAATGTAATCCCAGATGTCCTTAAAAGTGAACAGCGAAGGAGAAGGGGAGGGTAAGAGAAAAAATATGAGGATGAAAGCAGAGCCAGAGAGATGGTATCTTGTTGGCTTTGAAAATGGAGAAAGGAGACCACAGGCCAAGGAATGAGAACGGTCTCTAGAATCTAGGTAAAATAAGAAGAGATGTCTTCCCTAGGGCCATCAGAAAAGAGTATAACCCCACCAACACCTTCATTTTAGCTCAGCGAAACCTCCACTGGGCTTTAAGACCATAAAACCATAAAATAATACCTATGTGTTGTTTATGGTGCTAAATTTGTAGTAATTTTGTTCTGGCAGTAATAGAAAACAAATACAGCGTCTTAGCCTAGTTAACGAATGGACAATATGTGTAAGTTTTATGGAAGAAATGCCACGTAGCAATTAAAGACAAATGAATTAAGACAGACAGCAAAATAGAGGTAACCAGGGAGGGGCTGCAGAGAGGGGGAATCTGGAGTTGCTGTCTAATGGGTAGAGTTTCTGTGCGGGAGACGGAAAAGTTCTGGGAATGACAGACAGTGGCGATGGTTACACATTCAATATAAGTACATCAAATACATCAAGAACGTACTTACTGTCACTGAACTGTATGCTTAAAAATGGCTATAGAATGGTAACCACAGTAAAAAAATATAAAGAGCTAGATCTATGTTTCTTGGAATAGATAAGTTTTAAAATTATAATGTATAGGATATGATTGTATTATATAATAGTTACGTAAATTCCCAAACACAAAACAATGCCTTGCATTATTTAGAAATATGCATGTGGGGAAAGTGTATAAACAGATGGAACTGACACCCAATCACAGTTTGTTTGCTCCTGGGCAGGTGGGAGGGAAGTGGGACCAGGGAGAAGAACACAGGGAACTTCAGCTTCGTCAGTAAGGCTTTGTTTTTGAAAAATTGAGAATAAACTTGGCAAGATTATTAACATTTATAAATCGTAGGCGACAACTACACAAATGTTGGTGATATCATTTGTAGCTTTCTGTTATTTTTTTCAAAAATAAAAAGTTTGCTGAAGGTCTCTTCAAGAAGCTGAAAAGAAGGAATGAAACACCAATTGCAGTTATAACTTCCTGAAACTTCTCCTTATGGACCCCTGAAAGACCCACTTGTCTCTTTTTTTTCTC
Organism: Perodicticus potto; assembly: GCA_963574655.1. Taxonomy (NCBI): domain Eukaryota; kingdom Metazoa; phylum Chordata; class Mammalia; order Primates; family Lorisidae; genus Perodicticus; species Perodicticus potto. The sequence continues at coordinate 11,615 of CAUYRH010111010.1, read as the reverse complement.
TCCCTTCCTCTCTTTTTTATTGCCTTTAATGTACCAGTTCTCTTCCTTTTCGTGTTTCCCACATGGAAATCAGTCTGATCTCTTATCAATGTCTGCCTTCAGCCATTCTGAGTGTGGGGACCTGGGTGAGTTCATCCCAATCAGAATGAACTGGGACCTGGAAGCTGGTCGTGCAAGCAAATGCTCTTCCTGCCTCAGCCTGAGTTTCTCAGGCTAGAGTCCACCTTTGGAGCCCCTAGAGATCTTGTCCAGATGCAGATTCTGAGTCTGTGGTGGGGGCTGAGCTCCGCAGGTCTCTGAGCTCTAGGCTGCTGCTGCTGAGAACTTCATGGACCGCGCTTGGAGTAGAGAGGCGTACTACACAAGTGTCCGGGATATGAGGGGAGGAGTGGGTCAGGGAAGGGCACCCAGGAGCCTGAAATTCCAATATACTATTTTTTCCCTGTATCCCTTCTCACGTACACCATCTGCTACTCAATGACCCCAACAAATACCTGCTGTGGCGTCTTGGTCTCTGATTTCTATCAATTCCTTGAAACTTAATTTTTATACTTGCAAATGAAATTGAAGCATGGTTTTAGGCTCTACATGGAAGAGAGGCGGGTGTTATCAGTAGAGCATTTACAGTAATAAACACATGTTTTCAGGAGGCTAGATGTTGTGTTCAGATGTTTATAACCCTGCTTCTAAAAAGAAAAGGTGAAAACTGGTACATTTTTGTGACAGCTGCCATTCATTCATAGGCGTTATTAAAATAATCTGTTTGCTTCATCGCTGTCCTTTGTACTAAAGCTCTAGGAGGAGGATTTTTCGTTGCTAATGACCTTACTTTGTAGGATAAAGCCAGGCCCAGAGAAATAACTTATAAAGTGACCTAAGAATTCCCAGCAAATGAAAACTTGTTTCTTCGTTTCTAACCAACTGAGTGGCTGGGACGTGAAGCTCGTGGCCATTTTTGTCCAAAAGATGAAATTTACGTAGTGAGAGATTCCACTTCACCATAAACAAAAGCTCTTCGAAAACAGCTGCCATCAAAATACTAAAATGCACATCATATTATTATCCCCATCTTACAGATGAAAAAAAAAGCACTAAAGCACAAAGAGGTAAAAAACTTGCCCAGGGTCCCAGAGCTAGTATCAGGCAGCATATTTCCTAAGGCTACATTTTTACTAACTACTGTGCATTTGAGTCTGGGTTCCCTCAAAGTTAGGGCCTGGGGCATTTATTTGGGAGGGGATCCCAGGGAAGGAACCAAGGTGAGCATGTGTTATCCAGAGAGCTCTGAGAATCTTGCAGACAGCTCCCCAGAATCAGCTGGAGGAAAGAAGGCTTCCACCCTGACCTGGGGGCCCCATGTTTTGTGGGCTGCCCCCATGGTTTTAGTGCCACCCCACTTCCAGGCTGACCCTGTGCAGTGAGCAGCTTGGGAGAAGGCCCTGGGCAGACATGGAAGTATGTGGGGCACCTGTAGTTGATGTAAGGCACCATCAGCTCAGCCTGAGTCTGGTCTGGGCTGTGGCTGAAATCTGAGTTGGTGCCAAGGCCATGGGATATTAGCGATATCTGCTACAGGTTGCCTCTAGGAGCAGTCTTCTAACTACCTTTTCATTAAAGGGTGAAAGATGAGTTAGTGAGAATGTTGCAGAGAAGTTTGGAGCATGTAGGCTGGATGATTTCTTCATGTAAAAGTCTATAATTCTGCAAAAATTTCCTATGTAAATTTACATAGGAGCCATCCTACATTGTTAACATTATAACTTGGAGGACAAAATCCTTGGAAATAGGTGCTAATGTATTCTGGCTTTGGTCAGTTGGTTGGGGAGAACTGCCTGAAGACCTCACCAGAGGCCATCATGACTAAGAAAATGAGATTCACAGTCTTCTAAGGATGATGATTTCCAGGTCAACAACATATATTTGCATGGGGATGTGCATATACGCTCCTTTTCTAAACAAAAGTAATCTAATAATAATGGGGTTTTATTTTAAACCTGAACCTTTCTGTGCACCATGAAATGCCATCTGTTGTATAGATCTTGCTGAATTCCCGAGTTAGTATCCAGTGAGGGACACTTGATGAAGATTTGGTTTTATTCCCTGACTCAGAGTTGTGGTCAGAGCTGAAGAAATTCTGAATCTGCTGCCCACAGGCCACTGGCCATTTCTAAGTTTGGAGATTCTGTTTGCTTCATTCAGGGAGCTCCTAGGAATCGGTGTTAGGATTTGTGGCAAGTGGGGGTCAGCCCAGGTCACATTAGATTGTATTCCATCCTAGCCTAGGAGGCTGGTCAGAATTCTGTACAGTTGTTGGTTAAACCATGGAGCTGAGGTCAACTTTGGTGACTTGACCCCACAGTGAACCTGTTATCTTGGTATAATTCCATGACCACAGACGTTAACCTCTCTCCAAGCAGTGGTCTCCTACATGCCTCCTTTTTGGCTCAAACAGGGAACAAAAGGAACACTATAGATGGGTCAATGCACATTCATCATCTCTCCCGGGGAAGAAACCTCAAAACCTTTGGTCTTTTTCCCAAAGGCCCAAACCGGTGGTTGGTAAATGCATATAGGCACGTTAGTGCCTAGAGAGAGTATTATAGCAGAATAAGGGCAGTACAGGTTTCCCCTATTGTTTCTTTCTGCAAGTCAAGATCAATATTCATTTTCCCTTTGTTTTATTTTTTATTTTTTTATTTTTTTTTTTCTGCAGTTTTTGGCCGGGGCTGGGTTTGAACCCACCACCTCCGGCATGTGGGGCTGGTGCCCTACTCCTTTGACCCACAGGTCCCACCCTCCTTTGTTTTATTTTTGATCACTGGTGAATTTTTCTCTTTAGTGACTGATGATTATAATTAAACAGGAGAGATTTAGGGACCCTGCTACTGACTGTTAACATACTTTTCCTTCTCAGGAAATGGAAAAGGGAAATGTAATTATACTTCAAGAGAGGGACAGGCATATAGAATAAAAAAGAATTATGGTCTCCAGGAGGAGCAAAATGTGTTGAGGGCAGCACCTTTGATATGCAGGAAGGAGTCCCTGAGAAGAAAGATAATTCTGGATTGTCATATGAGTCAATCAGAGGAAAGGAGGACTCCCAGCATTGCAAAAGATCGACATAATTGGAATTAGCTTAAGCAAAAATGGAAATATCTTTCTAACATCACCGAGGGATTTAAAAGGTCAATATTTGTGCCCAAATATATCCAAGGTTTCAAATGAGGTCAACAGTGTTCTTTTTCATCTCCTGGTTCTGCTTGTCTCTGAACCATTTTCAGATAAGCCTTCTCCTCATGGGGGCAAGGTGACTGACTGTTGGCTGTTCCATCTTCAAAATGTCTTTATTGTTCACAGTGCCAGAAAGAGGCAGAGTCTTCCCTGAAAGCTCTGGGCAGTCTCAGGAAACCCTTTCACTGAGCTGGTGTGTTGGTCAGGATCACTAGTTATGCTGTGGTAACAATCCCAAATCCAAGGCTTAACACTCACATTTCTTTCTTGCTCATGTTACACATCCAATGTACATCCCTGAAATCAGCAATCCAGGGTGATGGACACTCTACCATTTTGTAGCTGTACCATCTGGAACTTAGTATTTCCTTTATTGCTGTAATAGAAGAAGAAAAAGACTGCAGAATTAGGTGTGGGATTTTTACTGCTTCAGCCCTAAAGTGACCAATAGCAGCTTTCCTTAAATTAACTTTTTTTGTTGTTCAGAACTAGCCACGTAGCCCTTCCTAACTGCAAGATGACTAGGAATGTGAGGGAGAATTTAAATTGTTTGACAAGGATCACTATCCCTGCCAAACTCGGCTTGGGCCCTATGTCCATCTCTAGGTCAGAACTGTGGCCAGAGGATTAAATGCTTCGATTGCTGGTCCTGAGACATACGCCACCCCTGAGACTGGTGGGAGAAGCTCAACTCAGCTATTTCATAGATGCTAACTGCCCCAGGATTAGGCCTAGGAATGACTCTTCCTAAAGCAAACTTAGTAATCCGCTGTTTAAAACCTCATAAAGAGTTGTTCAATCATTTCCCCCCCACCAAAGTGAAACTTCAATTCAAGGTGGGGTTTAATGAACTGGTCACAGGGTGATTACTAAGGACACAGAAAATGTGTCAGCTGAAAGAGAAAGGGCGTTGGGATCCCTGGAAGTCGATTCAGACCACGTGCCTGGGAAAGCTGCCAAGGGAGGCTGATTGTGATCGTTTATCAATGGCCAGGAAGAGACAGTTCAGTGGGCGAGGCTGCTCTAAGTCCAGCATGTGACCAGCTCTAAGTCCAGCATGTGAAGCCTTCTTTCAGCCATGGTCCTCAATAACTTCTGCCTCATGGAAAAAGGGTGACTCTAAATGACGTGCTGAATAATGCCCCCCAAAGGTGTCCAGCACCTAATGCCCAGAATTTGTGACTGTGTTAGGTTACATTGCAGAGGAATTAAGGCTGCAGATGGAATTAGAGTTGCTAATCAGCTGATCCTGAGAATGGCAAGAATATCCTAGGCTGTCCAGGTGGGAATCCCTGTAATTATAAGGCTCCTTCTAAGCAGAAGAAGGAGGCAGAAAAGAGAGAACCAGACAGATGGCCCCATAAGAACACAGTCTGACCTTGTTGGTTTTGAAGATGGGAAGGCCATGAGCCATGGCTGGTCCCTAGAAGCTGGGAAAGTCAAGGAAATAGATTCTTTCTTGGGGCCCTCCAGAAAGAACACAACTTTGCTGACACCTTGATTTTAGCCCAGTAAGACCTTCACAAGACTTATGGTCTCCAGAATTATAAAATAATAAATTTATATTGTTTTGAGCCATTAAAATTTTATTTGTCACAGATGCAATGAGAAACTAATACCCCAAGGTTCAGGCTTTTAGCACCCTCCCACCAGGAAGTACAGGTGTTTAGGCAGCACTGAGCCCTTCAGGATGAGGACTGGGCTTTGGAGATCTGCCAGGCTGATCTAAAGAGATGAAACAGGGCCTCTGGCCAGACAAGGAAGGTGGAGGCCCTGGTTCCTGTGATGGGGAAGTAGACCAAACACCAACAGGGCACTGGAGAACAAGGGGCTTCTTGACCCACAGTGTCCTTCCTGAGGTCAAAGCATTCCAGAGTCTGGCCCTCATCTGCTTGCCATTCTCACCTGAAATGTAGATGAGCCCATGCCGGGAGGCATGGACACCATGTGGACTTGGGAAAGATGATTTGCTAATAATCCTCAAGGAGCTGACACCCTGCGTGCTGTGTCTCGTGGTCACCCCAGGAGACAAGTCTGAGAGTCCTCACAGGAGCTGACGCCCTGCGTACTGTGTCACGGTCACACCAAGGAGACAAGAGAGAGTGTTCCTTCGTGGTCACTTCATGAGCTTGCCTATGTCTCATACACACACAAAGAAAGCTGAAACTTTTTAATCTCTTCAATTGCCTCATCTTCTAAGAAGTAAACCCTAGCAGGGAAGGCTTGCTTCCTCAGAATTAAATGGATTCCCCCCTCACCTTTGGGAATTGCCCCATTGCCGGTAGAATACAGATAGTGCCAGAAGAATGAGGCTTCAACCCTTGGTAAGGCGACTGGAACTCATCACTGCTCTGAGCAGCGTCCCGAGTGAGTACCGCGATCATTTCACAGAGACTCAGTAGCCTTTACACTGTGAGCTAACGGTGCCAGTCTTATTCTTAGATGAGCACATGTCCACATGAAGCTTGAACATTAGTGCCTCCCACATCTGTAAGTTATCAGCATCCCCGAGTCACCCCGAGCAGGCAAACCACCCCAACGCTGGCATAGCAATAGCACCTCCCCGGCAACCACGTATCTTTCATGCAGTACTTTGTATGGAATCACCTCCTCCCAGAGGCCAGTGCATTCTCAGCGCCCCTTCTTGGAGCAGGTCTGCTTTGGGATAGCTGAGGCTGAGAACTGCCAAGATGCTTGGCCATCCTGCCAAGTCCCCACCGTACCTGGTCTGCGGGCATGAGGAGGCTTCACAACCCTGGAGCTCGAGTTACTAGACTTTGCCAAGTGCTCATTTGCCAAGCAAAGGCAGGAGGTAAAGAAAGCCCACATTTACTATGCCTCTATTTGCCAGGTGCAGTCTGCTATCCAACTCATCAGCAAAGCAACACTTTGAAGTTGATACTAATATTCTCTGTTCAGATCTCAGAGAGTTGAGAAACGGTAGTCTACTAAGGTTAACTTCCCCAAGTTGCACAGCTAGCAGGTAGTAGGGCCGAGGTCTTTTCACAATCTCCCTGGGTATCCTAATTAATTATATACTAAAGTCTCCTTTGACAAAACCCCATCCCTCTTGCTGAGTTTCTATATAATCTGAACAAACTTCTTTCCACATATGGAATACAATTTTTCTAGCAACTGAATATGAGACTAGGTAAGAGAGTGTGTTTTTATTGGGCACTTCAGAGATGAATGGTGTAAATTCTATTGTCGTTACATGAGCTCTGAAGACTGGTGTGCATCTTAGCACTTCTCTTAATAAATTGTGAAGGTAAGTCCTTTAACTGTGCCAATCTTTAGTAGTCATTTTTAAAATGAAGAAAATAATGCCTGTTGTATGCTGTAGGAAATTCATAAGGATAAAATGGCATAAAAGATGCAAAACTGCCATTTACATGTGGGATATTCAGCGCACTGGGGTAAGAATGTATGAATCAAAACTCTGTACCATTATTTCTGAAATCATAAAGACCAAAAGCCTACCCCTTTCATACAATTAGATTAATCCTCAGATATTCCATTAGCTTTGGAAATGATTTCTAGAGTAATTATCATAATATTAGCTATCATTTACTGAGTGCCTCCCTGCAGACATTTGCAACACTCACATCTCATTCTTTCAAGCAGGTATTTTGTTCACAATTAAATCTTGAGAAACTGAAGCCCAGAGGTTAAGTAACTTGCTCAGGGAAGTGGCAGAAGCAGGATGGGAATCCAGAAATGTCTAACCCAAACTCTGTATTCTTTTTCTTGAATTTTTTAGGAAAAAAGTACTAAGATGTTATTAATTATTAATATGTAATTTATAATTTATAATGTATATTAATTTACATAATATATAAATTATATTAATTCATAATATAATTTATTTATTTTGATTCATTTATAAATCCATTAATTTATGTAAAACAAATAGATAGCTTGTGGGTCTGTCCTAAGGAGTTCACACTGGTTCCCAGTAACTCGTATTTTCTGCTGATTCTTCATTTCTGCGGTCTAATTTTTTTTTTAAACTTGGATACAGAGACATTGTTACATACAGGATGACATGGATCAGATCCTGCCAAAACAAACATGTCCATGAGGTGGTCTGACCTTGTGTTCCCACTGAACCTTGGCCTGGTTAGGCTGGTCAGGTTTGGGTCGGCTGAGGTCAGGTTCGGGTGAAGGGCAAAGGACAAATTTCATGGCAGACAGGCAGGCTTATTCAACTTTGCTACTAAATGTTCTGGTTCCCAATGTCCCTGCCAGACTTCCTACTTAGCCTTCATTTTAGTCCTTTGAACAAATGTCCAAGGAAGGAAGAAATTCCAGCTAAATCACAGGATGAAAGTGCAGTGGAGGTGGAGGAGAGAATGCCTTCAGGTAGAGAGAAGCCCCGTTGAGTTGTCTCAGTCCCCAACACCAGGCCTGTTTGATTTCAATGGCACATAGCAGAGTGGCAAGAGGACAGCCAGTCATCACTGCCGGCTTCTGGGTGCATCCCAGTGCTGCCACTTTCAGTTGTGGCTAGATAAACCTCTTAACCCTCTGGACCACAGTTTTATCATCTCTAATGGGGAAATAATCTCATCCAGTTGTCATGAGAGTTAACTGACCCATGTGAAGAACCCAACACAGTGGCTGACACTTAACGCATGCTTCTCTTAGAGCTAGTGATGAAGTGGTTGGGTGAGCGAGGAGGGGTGTCATTCTCACCTGCACTAGAGAAAGCCTGGTGTGTCCCAGGCCATGCTCTGTGGCTCTGGGAGGGACCAGAAGCACCCTATTCCCATAGAATGATTCTGGTATGACCCAGAAATACCTCTCTCTCTCTCTCTTTTTCGAAAAGTAAATTTATTTTAAGCTAATGTGAGGATACAAACAACCAGGTTAAAATATTTGATTTTGTTAGGTAGAGTCCTTCTTGTGGTTATGTCCCACCCACAAAAGGTGTGTCAAACACCCCTACCCCATGCCCATTCAGTGAGAGCACCTCAACCCCTTCTTCCCCCTTCCTCTTTACCCCGCTCCCCAACTTGAATTGAAACGAGTTTTTCTCCTATGTGGGCATGCATCAGATCTTCTACTGGCTCCATATTAGCATTGAGTACATTGGATAATTACTTTTCCATTCTTGTGATACTTTCCCAAGAAGAATGTGTTTCAACCCCATCCAGGGTATGACAAAAGATGTGAAGTCACCATCTTTTTTATGGCTGAGTAGTGTTCCATGGTGTGCACGCACCACAATTTGTTAATCCATTCCTGAGTTGATGGGCATTTAGGTTGTTTCCACATCTTGGTGATTGTAAGAAATGCCTCTCTTGATTGCCTGCTGAAGTGCCACAGACTGGGTGCCACTCAGGTTTGCGATTCTTCCCCTGAATGGTACCCGCTGCTCTGCATACAATCTCTGTTTAATACAATGTTTTCTCACCTGAGTCACAATCACCTTGGGTGCCTTTAGAATACACATAGTGGGTGACCCCTCCCACTGAATTCCTGAGGACAGAGTATAATTCATGGTCTGCAAATGTCCCTCCCCTCCCCCCCAACACACACTGAAGAGAATTCTGGAAGATAGGATACTTTCTGACACAAAGAAAAGTTTTCCATGCTTTTTCTCAGTCCCTGGGGTATTCTATAAAATTTATATTCTGTAAAATAAAATTTACAGGAGGCCATTGGTCTACTTTGTTGAAGGTTTTTATTAGACCCAACAGACCAAACCAAAACAGACTTACTCATGCCGAAGTACCATACCACCAAGCCGAAACTAAGTTGTTTATCTGATCTTCCAAGAAATCCGGAGAGAGAAAGATGATCGCCAAAATCCTCAACAAGCCGATGTGGTAATTAAGTCCCCTCTGCATCAACTTTTACTAGGAAAGGAACTTTGAAGAGACAAATTCACTTTTTGTTTTCTGTTTCTGCTTTGCGCAGCCTGTTTCTATCTGTAAAACCAAACTTCTCTGCTTGGGTCACTAGAATACTCATTCCATTTTATAGAGTTACAGAGCGAGGTGTTGCTTGTTGCTACAATAGCCAACAAAAGCCAATTAAGATCTCGAGACTAAATGTGTTGTCACTGAGTCTTTTGACAATTGTAATCAAACACTTACTAAGATCTCTCTCCTTCGATAACTGGATATCTGCTAGGAGTTTGAGCCATAAGGAAGAATAAAATGCCATTCCAAATCTGAAATGCCAACACACTGGTGATCAGTTGGCAAGACAAGGTAGCCCTTATTAATTTAGGAGAACATAAATTGTGACAAAATTATAGAAAGTGCTCTGTGAACGCTAATGTGTAATACACATTTGTTCTGAAGGAGTTTAGGGAGTGCTACCCTCAAATGTGCCACTTTGGTTTGCTGACGACATGGGGGTCAAGAAATGTAGGGAGGGGCTTTCCCAGTCCTCCAAAAGGAACTCAGTTGTCATGAATCCCATTGACTGCTCACTCATCATTCCCCAAATCATTTACTGTCCTCTAAGGTGCCTGTATCCTTCCCTATGAAGAGGCCAAAGAAGCTTCTAGAACTTAGTGGGGTTTTAGTATTCACTTCTCTTTCCTGCCATGCCCCCATGCATATAATAAATGTTTACACTCTTTCTCCTGTTCATGTATCTTCTATCACTTTATATCATAGATTCAGTTATCAAGCCCTCAAAAGGTAGAGGGAAATTCTTCCCTCCTCTGCAGTTCTTATTATGGGAAAAAATATATTACTTAATAAAACAGAATATACAACTCCTATTCCACATATGATAATAAGAGTCTGAGGTATAATAGCTGTTATCGTTCACAACTTCCAACATGATATCACAATCCCTAGTGATCCTTAGAATATGTTACCAGCTAACACTGATAATTCTCTCATATGCTTATTCTTTTCAGGCCTCCAAAGAAACATTCTGCTCTGTTAATAGTTCTAGGCCAGGAGCTCGGTGTTTGGGAATACTTTCCAGAGAAGTAAGCATTGTTAAAAACGTCATTAAAAACCATCCTTAATTGCCTACTCTTAATTTCTTCAGTTAGAAGGAGCCCTGCCTTGGAAGAGGCAGTTCTGTGGATTGAAATTGTCATGGAAGGACAAAATAGTGTGAGTGTGTGGGGCATGGGAGGAAGGGCCATTTTCCTAACTAACTCTAGTGGCATTTTTGGCTGAGAACTTTTCAAGGCTTCTGCTTTCAAGAGAGAGCCCAACCTGGGACCCTGGTGCATGGGGCCAGCACTGTGACACAGAGCATGTGCAGCTCTTCAGGCTGAGGTCCTCACCCTCTTGGCCAAACAATAAGGCATCCTGTAGAAATGAGTCTCTACCTGGCTTTGGAGAACCCCATGCCCATCATCCAGAGTCTTCAATGCATGGGACTTGGGATGGAAGGCGTAGGGATCTGTGAGAGCCTCATGCCCAGAAAACATATCTCAAGGGTGCAGGATAGTCCATTGCACCACCTGATGGTTAAGCTCAAGCTGGCTCTTTCCTCAGACCCAGAATGTTCTTGAGAAAAAGCTTGCAGAGAGCTTTCCCTCTGCCAGGCAGGGATTGGCTGCCTGACTAGAGGTAGAGATAACTCTTGGCAACTTTGGAGGCTGATGAGTCACCAGAGAGGTTTCCAACCTATTCTTATACCCAAGAGCAGCAGTGGTTACTGATTTGCATCAGCACACCTCTATTTTGGGTAGATCTTTCCCGGAGTTGGGGTTTCCTGTAATGTGCAGTGAGCTCTCGGTCTCTCGTGACATCCTCTCCTCTCAGAGTTGGCATCCTGGGCATTTTGAGTTGCCCTAGCAACGCTAGCTGCTCTGGATGTCAGAAAAGGGAGGGCTTCGCAAACCAAGATTGTGTAATCGCTTTCTTATTCAAGATGCTCAGGTTCTCATCAACTGAAATCATAGAATTAAATCCTGGCAGTCAGGCTCCGTGCCTGGGGCATAAGAGAATCTCCATCAGTGGTATCTCCATTTCCCAGCCTGGTTATGGAAATCACAAGGTTGGAAAAGTCCAGAAGCACAGGCAGTTGTGTTTGCCTATCTGCTAATGGTGACAGGATTCTGTCAAATGACATGCTGAACTATGATTATCAAGGCTCTTGCTATTCAAGGTGTATTCCATGGGACAGCAGCACCTATAGAAATGAGGAATTGTGAGCCATCCTGTTATTGGAAGAAGAGGGTCTAGTGACCTGTCACTGTCATCCAATATGCATTGACGGGGATAGGTCCACCAAATTTTATTTGTTAGTAGGCCACAGATTCTGGAGAACAGTGAGAGTAGGTTCTGTAAGACTGTTCTGTTCTTCCATTTCCCAAATCACAATTTTATACATAAAGGTTCAAAGTAAAGACCACATTAACTCTTAGTTTAATGCCATGAAGTCTATGTTAAACAGTTCGA
>CAUYRH010111009.1:0-12329 GCA_963574655.1 Perodicticus potto | reverse complement strand
ATGACTGGTGGTCAGTGGGCAGCTAGTCCTGTTCCCCCTGTCTAGGCCCAAGAGAGCGGATATGTCCTTAGCAACACAGTGACATCTGTTGGCTGGAGGCTCTCAGGCTGCTGCTGGTGTAGCCTGTACTCATCTTCAAGTTGAAGGGTGAGTACTTGTATGGGGCTCCCATACTGGTCTGTGACAAGGGTTTCTTCATCTTTAAAGATGATATGAGCTCCTACCTTCGTCAGGAGGTCTCGCCCAAGAAGAGGGTAGGGGCAGTCTGGGATGACCATGAATGTGTGGGATACCCAGCCCATGCCTAAGTCCACAGTTCTTTGGGTAGTCTATTAATATTGTTTGATGCCTGTGGCCCCTGGATCCATGACTTCCGGGTATCTATAGGGCAATGGTCCTGGGTCAAGACTGAATGCTGGGCCCCAGTATCTACTAGGAAATTTATTGGGTTCCCTCCACTCTGAGAGTTACCCGGGGCTTGGGGAGGGGTGACGAGCCCTGACCCCCCTATCCTTTGAGTCCACTTAGCTCCATGACTAGTACTGAGGAGGGACATGAAGGTCTGGGAGTCTGTTTTGGGGGGCACTCACGGGCCCAGTGTCCATGTTCCTTGCAATACACACACTAGTCCTTCTGGAGGTGGTGTCTTTTCCCGCCTGGGGAGCTCTCCTTACCTCCTGCCACTAGCCGGTGCTGTCGCCTTTCTTTTTCATCCAGAGTCATGGCCGTGGAGGCTATGAGGATCCTGGCCAATTCCTGGGTCTGCCTCTTAGCCACCTTTGTTTGCCTTTCCCCGGGAGTCTCTCAGTTGTTGTAGACTTTTTCAGCAACTTCTAGGAGGTCCTGTAAAGACTTCTCACCCAGTCTATCTATTCTCTGCAACTTACATTAAATGTCTGCAGCTGACTGATTAACAAAGAACATGACAGCTGCTGCTTTATTCTCTACAGCTTCAGGATCCAGGGGAGTGTGCATGCGGAATGCCTCCATTATCCTTTCTAAGAAAACAGTGGGGGGCTCTGTCTTTTCCTCATGCACATTACCTACCTTGGCCAAATTAATCGGCTTTCTAGCCACTTTACGGAGACCCCTCATTAGAGTCTGGCGGTAGGCTTGGAGTCTCACCTGACCTGCTCCCTTTTTGAAAGTCCACTCTGGGCACGTGAGGGGGAAGGTTGCATCTATGAGATCCTGATTGGTAGTGGGGTTCCCATCTGGACCCTCAACAGCCTTCCTGGTCTTAGCCATGATGGGGTTCTGCTCCTCGGTGGTGAAAAGGACCTGTAAGAGCTGCTGACAGTCATCCCAAGTGGGCTGATAAGTAAAAAGAATCGAGTCTAAGAGGTCAATCAAGGCAGTAGTTTTTCAAAGAATTTAGGACTCTGCATCTTCCAGTTATACAGATCACTTGTGGCCAAGGGCCAATAGTGATATTATTGGTTCAGGGCGTTTTCTCCACTGGGGGGTCCCACCATAGGAGGATCCACTGCGCAAAGGGGCACCACAGTGGAGTCTGCCACTGGATCGCGCAGGGTTCTATGGTGGGTGTGGGGTGGGCTCCAGAGGCTACTCCCTGGACCTGGGACTGGAGTGGCCTCATTGCCTGGTGGACTTGGAGGGACAGGTGCCCCCTGAGGTGAGGGTTGATAAGGAGGGGGAAAAAGCACTTCTAGATTGGTTCCTCCTTGGAGGACTGGGGGAGGGGCAGTAGGTTCAGGAGACTTCTCCTTTTTCTCCTTCAAGGCTAGGAGCTTGGTCACTTCTTTGTCTGGTAGGGGAAGAAAAGGTTTTAACCATGATGGCGGGTCCTCCATGAGGTCCTGCCAAGCAGTTATATATGGAATCTGATCTGGGTGCCCGGTCCCAGATCGGTAGACTATATCTTTGACCTGAAAGATAGTAGGATAGATGGAAAGGGCCTGCTGGTGGCCATCCAGCACGTAATGCCAGCCATTCATTCCGGCAAAGAGTTACAAGTTTATTTCTAGACACGTTGAAACCGTACTCTCAAGGTTTGTCTTTGAAATCCTGGAAATTAGCCAAAGTTAGGGAGAGGGGCCTCATCTGTGTCTGTCCAATGTTGCCCTCCAAATATAACAAGACGCACACAAACAAATAGCACACATGACACCTCCAGAGAGCAGAAGCCTGCCCTTGCGGGTTTCCAGGCAAAACTGAAAATGAGACAATGGTGTAACTCCATTTGGCGATCATGACCCACCTTGCCTCTCAACCAGAGGAACTGCCTGGTTATCTCGACCAGGTGACTGGGAGTTCTACATCCCAGTCCCCCATCCACAGGGTGTTTCCTCTCCTACTCTGTTGAGGGTTCCATGTCCCGACTACAGACTTAACAGATGAAACCAACACAGAACAGGACAAGACAAATAGACAATGCCGGCACACACGCACTCACCTCTGGAGTAGGTTCTCAGTGATTTTGGGGGGCAAATCCCAGACGAGCCCCCAAATGTTGTGCCCAAGTTGCAGGGTCTCCCCCATAAATCACCCAATGACCAAGTTCGATGCAAAACAAGAGGTAGTTTATTAGCTAGCTCAGCTAGGCCTTCCTGTACCTGATGCAGCAGGAAAGCAAAGAAGTCTCGCCTGCAAAGGGGAGAGCAGTTTTAAGGGTACAGAAAGGAACAAAGGGAGGGGATGTTGGGCAAACTTCTGAGGAGAGCTGATAGGGGCTTAAGGGACTGGACAATGTCTTTTCTGGGCTAATTATCCTGGGGAAGTATTTACTACTACTGGGGCTGAAGGTAGGTGCCGTTATTGCTCGGGGCAGACCTACTGGAGCCATGGGTGGGGAAGGAAGAAGGTTACATATCACCTTTGGTATGCAGCTGCAAATTGAAGGCTGTGGGGAAAGATAGAATTAGTGAAAGGCTGTGGGACAAAATGAGTTAGTTTTAACAAAATGGAGTCAGCTTGGTTCTTTCAACTCCATTTTGCCTTTAAAACTAGTTTCTCTTGTTTACCCTCCCATTGTATAATGGTAAATATGTTTGCTTGTGATTGTAGCCCTAGTAATTATTGGCTTTTAATGATCATGTCCTTTATGACCCTTACTTGTAAGTTCCCCTCCCTGCCTTTCCCCCTAGGATTTTGTGGTTTGTACCTATTTTATAAGGAAGAAAAATCACTAATCACTCTTGTGATCATAACATTGTGTAAAATTAACTAACCGCCCTACCCTTGTGATTCCCCCTACCCCTTTAAATGCTGTTTTTCCTTCTGTAATAATGCTTGCTTGTTCCCTGGAAAAGTCTTACCCTATAAAAACCAGAGCCACAGGCAACTTGGGGCTGCTCTCAGAAATCCTATTTTGGGGCACTGAGGCATTCACTGGATGGTTCTTCAATAAAATTACTCCTTTTTAAATTCAACTTGTCTTGTGCTGTGGCCTTTGAGAGACTCCTGGGCATAACAGTATTCTGATGCATTGAGACATATTTGATGCTCAAGTGATGAGACAAAATGTATGGTTTTGCTCTGCACCCAGACCTTGTCCCAGAGTCAACTCTCCAAAGGTTAATAGTGACCATCAGAGGGTACCCTAAATTATGATACCATTTTTCAGTTAGGTCTTTTCTATAACGAGTGGAAGCGGTCTGAAGTGCCCTATGTGCAAGCTTTCTTTTTTCCTCAGGGACAACCCCCAAATGTGTAAAACCTGTCAGATAGATCCAGGTCTGTTGACTATAGGAACTTCCCCAAATGGCCAGGGATTCTGGGTAAGATGCTGTTACCACCTAATTCAAACATACCATTTATTTCTCCAACACCTTCTTCCATGCCTTTAGAAAAACCCAAGAAAAAGCCTATTCCAAGGGTTTTATCTGGTAGTATCAGGATCCTCAGAAAGCAACTGTATCCTTCTTTGTGCTCCTTAGTTGAGACTGCAGGTGGTGAAAGGGAAAATATGAAAATATTCACTTCATTTTCTCTGGCTGATTTTAAAAAATCAAGGTTTACTTAGGGAAATTTTCTGATGACCCAGATAAATACACAATGATCTTCAAAGTTTAGAAAAAAATTTTGACCTCTCTTGGAGAGATGAAATGCTACTAGGGCAACTTAACTCTAAATAAGAATTAAGTCTTAAATGAGGCTAGAAAGTGGGGTGATTTGTGGTTCATGTCCAATACTGATAATCGTATGTCCTCTGAAGAATGAGACAAAGACCCCATGTGAAGACAAAGAGTTCTGCTTAAGGGTCTTGAATAGGATCCTGAGAAACAAGGTAACTGGTGGCATAAACATTTTCTAACATGTATCCTGGAAGGTTTAAGTTTATCTAGGAAAAATATCTATGAATTATTCTAAGTTGTCTACTATTTATCAGGAGCAAAATGAGATTCCCCCTGACTTTATTGACTGGCTTACACAGGCAATGAGAAAACACACTCAGTTGACACACAACTCCTTAGATGTCAAACCTACTTTATTTTATTTTATTCATATTTTTTTGAGACAGAGTCTAACTTTGTCACCCTCAGTAGAGTGTTGTCGCTTAATAGCTCACAGCAACCTCAAACTCTTGGGCTTAAGCAAGTCTCTTGCATCAGCATCCCAAGTAGCTGGGAGTAGAGGCACCTACCACAACGCCTGGCTATACTTTGTTGTTGTTGTCATTGTGTAGCATGACCAAGCTGGGTTCTAACCAGCCAGCTCCAGGGCATGTGGCTGGCACCCTAACCACTGACTTATAGGTGCTATTTAAGAAGATAAATTTATTATTCAAATGGCCCCACACATTAGAAAACTCTAGAAATTTTCTCTAGGATCCAATAATAACCCGAAGAACCTTCTGACAAATGGCTACAGTAGTTTTGTGTAATTGAGATCAGGAGGAAGAGGAGAAGAAAGAAAGAAAGGATAAAATAGGATGACAGCTCTATTAATGACACTACAGGCAGGCACCATTAAGAGGCAGAAGTAAGCCAAAGGAGCTAAGAATGTGGTCAGACTCACCACTTTAAGAGACATTGCCCCAGGCAGCACCACCTGTGGGACAAGCAACTGGGCCCCTGTCCAGGATGCAAGATGAACACTGGAGTGCAGCCTGTCCCCAGAGCTGAAGGCTTCCTGCAACAGTGACCCCATTGGTTCTGTGACAGGACTGAGACATCCAGGGGAAGTTTCTTATGGCTCCATCTTATTTTATCACCCCTCAAGAACCCTGGGTATGCCTCATTGCAGATAGCCAGAAGATAGAATTTCTCCTGGACATTAGAGTCACCTTTTCTATATTCCTCTCTAACCCTGGTCTTATATTCCCCAAATCTGTAACTATACAGGATGTGTCTGGAAAGCTGGTTACCAAATTGTTCTTTCAGCTTTAAGCTGCAATTGGGGAAGACTGACTGCTCTCTCATGCCTTCCCAATTATGAGTGAAAGTCCTGTTATCCTTTTAGGAAGGGACCTGCCAACTAAAGCAGGAACAACCATTCATGTGAATATGGGACAAGATCCTGTACTATGACTTCCCTTATTAGAGATAGAAATTAATCCAGAAATATGGGCTACTGAGGGACAGGTAGAAAGAGCAAAATAGGATGAATGGGTCCAACTTACGTTAAGAAATACCACCATATAGCTTCCCTAGGTATATGAAAACAAGGTAAATATCCAGGTTGAGATTGGCAAATGGATAAATGGATTTTATTCATGAATAAAATCTTAGAACTCAACACTTTCTACAGAAGCGTACCATGAAAAGCATCAACCACAGTCTACTTACACTTGCGAATGTAGAGAAAATTTTAAGTTATTATTTAGAAACAAGTAAAGAAAGTGTTAATGTAGTTTTCTTTCAAAATCACTGGCTTTGTCATTTCCAACCTGACACCAATGACGCTGTAACTAACTCCTCCTCTCACTCTTCTACCCTTGTCTTTTAATATGCTAAATAGATTTGTGTCTCCCAGAGATAATTTCATCAATTCACAAACAGTAAAAATGGTTCCAGTCCAAGACCCGATTCTATTGTGGACACCTTGATTGCCCTTCAAAGAATCCCTAATTACCCCTTTTTATGATTGACCTGATCCAACAGGAAGCAGTTAAGGTCAAGTCAGTGCCCCTTTCCCCTAACAACAGTTTGAGTTTCTACTCAGAGAGGGAGAATTGATACAGAGTCCTCCCACCCAGGGCTGGACAAGGGCCCCACTTTCTATGCCTAAACAAACAGACTTTTTCTCTCCCAACTGCACTCTCTGAATACAAGTGAGACAGGACAAAAGCAGTTTTTTCAGTATTTCATGTAGGCTGGGCCTCTTCTGAAGTGAACCTCCTGGTGTTTTGCCTGGAGCTGGAAGGACTACATTTATTTGTTAATGCACTCATTCATTTGCTAATCAACATTAAAGTGTGCCTAGTCCTGGCCAAATGTAATCCTCAACATCTCCATATTTACAAGAGTGTATAACCCCTAGACAAAAATTTCCATTCAGGGATTTCCCATTGGGTCTACTCCCTCTTGTAGAGGTTCCAGTGTCTTTCATTCTCTTTACTCCTTTCTTTCTAATAAATCCTATCTTATTACTGATCTCTGTGGTCTGTGGATTCATTCTTTGAATCTTCAAGATCGAGAACTTATTGTAGAAAGAAATTCCATCAACAATATCACAGAAATGTAAAAGATCATCAATGATTCCTACAAAATCCTCTATGCTTCCAAATTAGAAAATGTGCAGAAAATGGATCATTTCTTGGAATCATACCACCTCTCTAAACTCAACCAGAAAAAAAACTAGACTCACACAAAGCACCAACATGGCAACAATAATTAAGAACCTTCCAAAGAAGTAAAGTCCTTGACTGGATGGTTTTACACTGGAATTCTACCAAACCTTCAAAGGGAGATAGTATCTATACTGAAGAACCTATTCTGAAACAGAGAATGAAAGAATCCTCTCCAACATGTCCTATGAAACAAATATCCGGGTACAAAAGCCAGGCTTTGTTTCTTTCTGGTTCCATGTGAATGAAACACTATTTTTTTAAGTTCTCCTTTTAGTTTTCTTTTAATTAAGAGTCTCACTGTGTTACCCTGGGTGGAGTGTCATGGCATCATAGCTCACAGCAACCTCAACCTCATAGCTCATAGAAGTCCTCTTGCCTCAGCCTCCCAAGTAGCTAAGATTACAGGGGTGCACCAACATGCCTCGGAAGTTTTTCTATTTTTAGTATAGATGGGGTCTCACTCTTGCTCAGTCTAGTCTTAAACTCCTGAGATCAAGAATCCACCCACTTCAGTCTCCTGGAGTGCTAGGATTACAGGCTGAGGCATTGCACCCAGTCTATTCTTCCATTTGTTAAAGTTCTCTGCTACCTTTTCTCAGAATTAATCTATATCTAGATATCTACAGGGTGAACTATGAAATTCTGAGAAAAGGTAGCAGAGAACATTAAAAAATGGAAGAATAGACTGGGTGAAGTGCCTCAGCCTGTAATCTTAGCACTCCAGGAGACTGAAGTGGGTGGATTCTTGATCTCAGGAGTTCAAGACCAGCCTGAGCAAGAGTGAGACCCCCATCTCTACTAAAAATAGAAAAACTTCCTAGGCATGTTGGTGCACCCCTTCATACATAACATGAAGTGTATCTACAGGGAGATTCTGAGGTATTTCATTTTCTTTGAATCTATTGTGAAGGGTATTATGTCTTTGATTTGATTATCAGATCAACTATTATTGGAGCATGTGAAAGCTTCTGTATTGTGGACATTGATTTTGTAATCTCAGATGTTACTGATAGGACTAAGCACAAAGGCCTACAAAACAGAGCTGAGCACATAAGCCCACCAAACAGGGCCAACTACACAAGTAATGGCCAGAAAGAGATGAATGTACCAACCTGGAAACCCTGGACCCTTGTATTCCCATCCCCCCTTACCCATTATGCTGACTTTTCAAACTCAGCCCATTTGCACCCAAGTGAAATAAAAGACGTAGTTGCCCACATTGTACCTGGACTCCATTTTCATGTCTTTGAAGAACCTCTCATTTTGATGCTGTAACTTGGGATGGAAAGAAGCCCACTCAGGGGGATGAGATACACCCTGTTGGATGCATTCTCAATTAGAAAAACTTGTGTTCCTCTTAGCCCCGCCCAGAATTCATCCATTTATTAGTGAGGTGAGCCTTTCATTTATACCCCTCTCTGAGCCTTTTAACCTCTCTTTCCCTTATTCTTCTCTCTCATTACTCTCTCCCTCTTCCTCCATTTCTGGGCTGAGAATTTTAATCATCCATGCTCCCTAAATCCAGCGTTGGTCACAGACTTCCCTGGCATGAGTCAGACTTGCCCATCCAGTGCCTCATGCATGGAGACACCCTGCTCCAGGCTTAGACTATTCTTTTGGGGTTGGTTAGAAGTCCACCATGGAGGTCTGGTGACCTCCCCAGCCCCAGACTGGGCCAGCCCCTTCTCTTCCTCCCTATAAATTCCCTTTTCATCTTTGCTTTTAGCCTCATCTATTTTCTACTGCCAGTTTCCAATATAGTGACTACTCAGTCACAAATTCACCCCTTTTCACCTTTAGGTTGCCCCTTAGCTTACCTCAAGCCCATACAATTTTATCCTGACTTTAAATCTAAATGTGTCATCATTTTCTCTAATAGCACTTGTCCTATGTACAAACTAGACAATGGCTCACAGTGGCCTGAAAACAGCACCTTTTACTTTTGAATCCTCACTGACATCGACAATTACTGTCAAAGATTGGGCAAATGAATGGAAGTCCCTTTCTTCTAGGCCTTCTTCCTCCTCCAAAACATTTGTTCTTTGTGTTCATCTTGTGAACCCTCTCAAATTTTTCTTGCATGGACCCAACAAGCCCTCCCTGAACCCCCAAACCTCCCAAATCTCCCCTAACTTTTTTGCCCCACAGGAGACCCCTTCCCTTTCAGCTCCCACACAGCCTCCCCACCTATCTAACCCAATAACATTATCTAACTTGGCATGATTTATGTGTCATCCTCACTTCTGTCCTAACTTCAGAAAAGAGAGAACAGGTCTGGACCCAGGCCCAGGTCCATACCAAAGATCTAAGAAGAACAGACCAAACCCTGCAGGAGGGTGCTAGGGCTGTCCCCCTGGAAGACTCCAATTGGAATTACCAAACTGACAGTCTGTAACCACATGGTCCAGTGTCTCTTAGAGGGACTTAATAAAACAGTTCATAAGGCCATCAATTATGAAAAACTAAAATAAATAAAACTAAAAGAAATGGAATAAAAATTCTGCCCTGTTTTAAGCCTGTTTTAATGATATTCTTCACCACTATATTGTCCTATTACCAGAGAGCAACGAGGGCAAGCTTATTATCAACACCCACTTCTCACTACCCATACTACTCCTCTTAAACCCTCCCCTACAACCCTTTCATTCTTTCAGTCTGACCTCCCCATAGACTCCATTGTGTGGGATACCTCTCTTCCTTCTATACCCTCTCATCATTCACCCATTCTCACTGTTCTCCAATCCGAACATTTATGTCTTTCCTTTAAACAATCTCTAATCCACACAGCAGTCCTCAAGGGTGTTAAACACCTTATCCTCAAACTACTGTCACCCAGTATTCTCAAACTTACAAACTCCCACTACAACACTCCAATCCTTCTTATAAAAGAAAACCCTGTGGTTCATATCAGTTATTTCAAGACTTACAGGCCATCAATAAAATTGTTCAGTCTATTCTCCCCGTAATCCCTAAACCCCATACCGTCCTATTTACCATTCCTTCCAGTATCTCCCATTGCACAGTTTTATTTTTTTAATATTTTTATTAAATCATAGCTATGTACATTAATGCAAACATGGGGTAAAATGTCCTGGTTTTATATATCATTTGAAATATTTTCATCAAACTGGTTAACATAGCCTTCGCTGCATTTTCTTGGTTATTGTTTTAAGACATTTATACTCTACACTTAGTAAATTTAACATGTGCCCTTGTCAAAGGCAACTTAGGTGTGTTCTCACCAATTGCCCTCCCTCCACCCATCCTCCCACATCCCCTTCCCACCCTCTCCTCCCTCCGCCTCTTCTTGGACTATAGTTGGGCTATAGCTTTCATATGAAAGCTATAAATTGGTTTTATAATATGACTGAGTACATTGGATACTTTTTGTTCCATTCTTGAGATACTTTGCTAAGAAGAATATGTTCCAGCTCCATCCATGTAAACATGAAAGAGGCAAAGCCTCCATCTTTCTATAAGGCTGCATAATATTCCATGGTGTACAGATACCACAATTTATTAATTAATTCATGGGTCAATGGGCACTTGGGTTTAATCCATGACAGCAATTATGAATTGGGCTGCAAGAAACATTCTGGTGCAAATATCTTTGTTATAAAGTGATTTTTGTTCTTCTGGATATATACCTAGTAGAGGAATTGAAGGATCAAATTGCAGATCTGTTTTAGATCCCTAAGTGATCTCCAAACATCTTTCCAAAAGGAACTAAGTTATTAGTTTGCATTCCCACCAACAGCACAGAAGAGTTCCCTTTTCTCCACATTGACACCAACATCTATGGTTTGGGGATTTTGTGATGTGGGCTAATCGTAACTGGAGTTAAATATTATCTCAAAGTAGTTTTGATTTGCATTTCTCTGATTATTAAGGATTATGAGCATTTTTTCATGTTTCTGTAGGCCATGTGCCTGTCTTCTTCAGAGAAGTTTCTATTCAAGTCCCTTGCCCACCCTGAGATGGGATCACTTGTTCTTTTCTTGCTAATATGTTTGAGTTCTCTGTGCATTCTGGTTATTAAACCTTTGTCAGAGACATAACCTGAAAATAAGTTTTCCCATTCTAAGGGCTGTGTCCTTGCTTTACTTACTATGTTCTACACTATGCAGAAGCTTTTTAGTTTGATCAGATCTCAGTACTGTATTTTTGGTGTTGCTTCAATTGCCCAGGGGGTCTTCCTTATAAAATATTTGCTCAGGCCTATTTCTTCAAGTGTTTTCCCTGTACTTACTTCTAGTATTTTTATAGTTTCATATCTTAAGTTTAAAATTTTAATCCAGAGAGAGTCTTTCTTAGTTAATGGTAGAAGGTGAGGCTCCAGTTCCAGTCTTCTACAGTTCGCCAGCCAGTTCACCTAGCACCATTTGTTAAATAGGAAATCTTTTCCCTACTGAATGTTTTGAATTCGATTATTGAAGATCAAATAATGGTAAGTAGCTGGGTTCATCTCTTAGTTCTCTATTCCTTTCCAAACATGTGCCTCTCTGCTTTTTTTGTGCCAGTACCATGCTGTTTTGATCACTATTAATTTATAGTGTAATCTGAGGTCTGGTAGCATGATTCCTCCTGCTTTGTTTTTATTTCTGAGTAATGTCTTGGCGATTTCAGGATATTTCAGATTCCATATAAATTAAGTATTATTTTTTTGAGATCTTTAAAGTATGACAGTGGAACTTTAATAGGGATTGCATTAAAATTGTATATTGCTTTGGTTAATATGAACATTTTAACAAGGTTGATTCTTCCCAATCATAAGAATGGTATGTTTTTCCATTTGTTAACATCTTCAGCTATTTCTTTTCTTAGAGTTTCATTGTTTTCTTTATAGAGGTCTTTCACGTGCTTTGTTAAATAAACTCCCAAATATTTCATCCTCTTTGGCACTACTGTGAAAGGAATAGAGTCCTTGACTGTTTTCTCAGCTTGACTATTGTTGGTATTTATAAAGTCTACAAATTTATGAGTGTTGATTTTGTAACCAGAGATGCTACTGTAGCCCTTGATCACTTCTAAGAGTTTTGTACTAGAATCCCTGCTGTTCTCCAGATACATAATCATATCATCTGTGAAGAGTGAAACTTTGATCTCCTCTGACCCTATATGGATACACTTAATTGCCTTTTCTTGCCTAATTGTGGTGGCTAAGACTTCCATTATAATGTTGAAAAGCGGTGGGGACAATGGACAACCTTGCCTGGTTCCTGATATGAGTGGAAATAATTTCAATTTAAGCCCATTAAACATAATATTGGCTGTGGGTTTGCTGTAGATGGCCTCTATCAGTCTAAGAAATGTCCCTTCTATACTAATTTTCTTAAATGTTCTGATCATGAAAGGATGCTAGCTAGAAATTATCAAACCTTTTCTGCATCAATTGAGATAATTATATGGTCTTTGTTTTTTATTTTGTTTACATGATGAATTATATTGATAGACTTATGTATATTGAACCAGCCTTGAGACCCTGGGATAAAGCCCACTTGGTCATGGTGTATAATTTGTTTGATGTGTTCTGTGTGTTAGTATCGTGTTAAATATTTTTGCATCAATATTCATT
>CAUYRH010111008.1:0-18483 GCA_963574655.1 Perodicticus potto | reverse complement strand
ATTTCTTACATCTGGCTGCTTTCAGAATTTTCTCCTTCATATTAACTTTCGTGAACTTAATTATGATGTGCCTGGAGGATGTCTTATTTGGGTTGGGTTGTGCTGGGGTTCTGAAACTGTCTGCTATCTGAATTTCAGAATCTCTTGGCATGTCTTGAAAGTTCTCTTTCATTATCTCATAAAGAAGAGACTCTGTGCCTTTTGACGTCCCTTCATCATTTTCAGGTATCCCTATAAGGCAAATGTTGGCTTTCTTCGTGTTGTCCCAGAGCTGTCTGAGAGAATGATCTATTTTTGCCTTCCATTTCTCTACCTCTTTGGAAGTTTGGGAGCATTCCCAAGCTTTGTCTTCCATGTCAGAAATCCTTTCTTCTGCTTGCTCCATTCTGTTACTGAGGAATTCTACTTTATTTCCCAGATCTTTGAGGGCTGCAACTTCTTGTCTCAATGTGTCAAAATCTTTTGTCATTTTGTCTTTGAATTCGTTCAGTTCTTGAGCCATCTTTTGGATTACTGCTTGAAATTCTAATTCCATCTTTTCCTCCACTGTGCTGATCTTATTTGCTATCCAGACTCTGAATTCAACTTCTGACATCTCAGCCATTTGCTTACGCAAGGGATCTTGTGCTGTATCTACCTTGTTCCTTGGGGGAGTTAATCTACTCTGATTATTCATATTGCCAGAGTTTTTCTGTTTATTCCGCCTCATAATTATTTTTCACTGTTGCCTATGACTGTCCTCAGAGTTGGGGAGGTGTCTCTCCCAGATCAGACCCTGGCAGAATCACTCTGTTACTGGATCTTTGTAGGGAGTGACCCTGTGTCTCTATTGATTTCTCAAACCCTGCAGGGTGGAGAGCTTAAATCCTCCTCAGCCTGCTTAGAAGACACTTTAAATTGCTAACTTGGGCTAAGCAGAGGCTTTCCCAGGAAAGCGCTTGTCACTGGGATCACTCCTTAAGTGGCTATCCACTTACCCAGTGTGCCAAAACTGTTCTCACCCTATGCCCCTGAGGGCTAAGGCTGCAAGGCGTCTCAGTCCCCGCCTTTAGGCTGCTCAGTCACTATATTACTTGCTCCCACCCCTGAGGGTGGAGCTTGCCAGGGCAGTTCTCCCACAATGGCTCCACACAGCCCACAACCAAATACTGGTAGCTCCACCTGGCTCGGTGGCACAGTCTGGGGCCCCAGACAACACCCAAAGACCCCTGCACTCTTGCCCAAATTCTCCCAAGGCAGTTCAACTGAGTGCCAAGTCCAAAAGAAACCCAAACAGCTCACAGGCAAGGCCTTTCCAGCCTGCAGTCCCACTGTTTCCCCACCCACAGATGCCAACAGGATTAGACCGAACAAACACATGCAACCACTTCCCCAATCTCCGCTGCTTTTACCTTTCTCAGGGTGTCCAGAAGTCTTATGCTGTCTCCCTGTGTCCCCAAAGGGAAGTTTCTGGGCAGATCCTGCCTTCCAGAGATGCCTGAAGTCCTCTCTCCCCAGTCTCATGGTGCCCAGTTGCAAGGAAGCTGTTACTTGGCCACCATCTTGCTCCACCCTTCCACCCCTTTCTATTTTTTAGCCTAAGAAAACTGGTCCACATCTTCTGCATAGAGGTTCACATGGGCCCCGTATTCTCCCTGCTAATTTGTCTCTCTCCCATCCTCAAAAATTCTGATAAACTACTTTTCAGGAGTAGTTTAATTTTAGCATCAGGCCCGGCGTGGAAGAATGATTATACAGCCTGATCCCAAAGAAGGCACCAGCAATGACTAAACCAGATCTTATGGAGAGAGGAGCACCCCCTCTGCAGAGCCCAGGCTCCCCCCACCCATCTTGAGATGTGCTGGAGAGCCTGTCTTTGGGCTATGCCTGTGAGTGGGGACAGCACCTGGCATTGTCTTGGGTGAAGAGCTCTGTTTGAGGAATGGACATTTTTCCTTCAATGAGGTTAATCATCACTTTCACTAGCTTTACTCTGTGGCTGTTTCTGTGCGTCTAGCCTCCTCTGAAGTCCTCTTCTCTGCTGAAGCAGCTCCGTTAGACTTTCCTGGTCCCCCTGCTTCCAGCTGCTCCCATTCCACAGTGGCCCAGGCTGATCACAGGAAGTATTACAGGGACTTGTCAGGCCCTTTCACATCCATGCAACATTTGTTGAGCCCAGCACTGAGCTAGGTATCAGTGATCATTGAAGTCTGAGACGCTGTCCCTGTCTCCAGGAAACTTGCAACCTGGTTGGCAATACAAAAATAACCATGAGGCAACGGGAGACATATACATCATAAGGTTTTTGAATGGGAGCAAGTCTGTCCCCAGATCAGTGTATTCCGAGCACATTTGCTTCAAGGATACCCATTACCAAATATATGCTCTGTCACCCCCAGCCCCAGCCACACCCCCACTTTTCTTATACCAGCCCTTGGCAGCTAAGCTGTGTGACCACAAAGGGATGAAGACCTGTGGCCTGGGTGGGTTTTTCCACAAGCTTTCAATGTGACCTTGACAAATGGCATCATGTTAGTAAAGCTCACAAATAAACCAGTGGTTCTTGCCCAGTGGCCACAGCAGCCACATGAAGACACATCCTGGCCCAGAATCTTTCTGTCAGTTTGACTCAAACTGAGTCCAGCCACTTTCTTTGGATAATTTTGAAGGTAGAGTCACCTTCCTTTGCTTGTTCAAATATTTACCTTATATTTTCCATACTCAGACTGGGAGAAGAGTTTTGCCACCTTGAGGGTAAACCTTGAGCGACATTGTCCTCTGTAGTCCCTCCGGAGACACAAATATCCTTTAAATCCCTGAGACGGAGGTTTAAGCCGTCTCTCCTAGAATTCTCCCACTGGGAGAGGCATGGTATAAAGTTCAGCTTTTCCTTCACACCAGGAGCCAGCTGTCATAGAATTATGGAAAGCTATTTCACAGAACATGCTGCCCACTTTTAGCAACCTGCCTGAGCTACATGGATTCAGCCACAGTCCATTTATATAATGCTAAATGAGAGTTTCCCACATACAGAGAACTTTAGCATCCCCAGATAAATAGCTCTGCAAGGAGAAAATGCAAATTATGACTTAAAGTTGGCCTCTACTCTTGTGCAGTGCATACCAATGTGGCTTTACCCTTTAGCTAGGGCAATGCAGCTACTACTTCTTTTATGCAGATATATGCCTCGCATGAATTTGTTTCCCAAGATTGCTGGAAAAATAAACAGACTATTAGCTACTGCGTTTCTTCTTTACAAACCCAGCAGGCACAACAGGGTGAGATGTCAGGTCTTTAAGCACCAGGTCTATATGTGACCATACCTTAGATTAGAGGATCATTTTGAGCAGGACCAAAAGGGTTAAAGCAAGTCCAGAGAAAGGATATGGGCATTCAGATGGCTGGAAGGTGCCAAGCGTGCCCCAGAGGCTTTTATAATCAAGACTTCTGTAATCAAGGTCTCATGCCAAGTAAAGAATCCACACAGATGACAAGGAAGTGTAAGAAATCAATCAAAATTTCAGAGAGTGAAATGTGGAAAGCGTAAAGCACCACACACCAGAAAATAAGAAGAAAAATTACTCAAAGAAATTAGTCACTAATAAGGTGCAGTTTCAGGACAATATGAACTGAGGACATCTGGGGGGACACTGGAGGTCTGTGGTCGTACAGGGGCAGATGGATTTCCCCAGTGCTCAGAAACCCAGCCTGCCCCACTGCATAGGCATGGGGTGAGGCCCTGTGGGAGGCGAAAGGGAATGACATAGAATGAAAGGATCGATGGGTTTTAAATACTTGCATAATGGTCTGTTGGATTAAAAAACCTCTTCCTCAGTCTTAAAAAAAAAGGAGGGGAGGGATAGAACAGAGAGACTGGAAAAAAAAGAGTGTGGATCAAGGAATGGAGAGAAAAATGGGACAAAGTGAGAGAAACGCCAAGGAGAAAGTGAAGGAAGAATAAAAATTACAGTCTGTGAGCCAGTATTAAGATAAATACTTGGTGTGTGTGTGTGTGTGTGTTTGTGTTTGTGTGTGTTTCTGTTTCAAGGATGATGGAATAGATTTACTTTCCCCTTTCTTCCTCCCAAGATGAGTTGAAATTCTGGATGGTTTATATAAAACAAACCTAATTATATATATAATGTAAACCAGCCAGGAACAGTAGACCCTGAAGAATGACCCAGTGATGCGATTCTTGTTTTTTATTTTGTTTATTTTGTTTGTTGGTGCATATATCCCAGATCTGAAGCCAAAAAAACAAAAAACAAGTGTGGGGGAAAAAACTCAACAATGGCCTGCTTTCTCTGGAGGAGGAAGAGACAGAGACAGCCTAGCGAGCCAGAACACGTTTAGACAATGACCATTGTACTCCAAACACTTCGGAAACAACTCACTTGTCTGGTGTGGATCATAGACTGCCACCCTCATGGGGTTGCACTGAGGAGCTTCAATACCTTTGCCAGGGTAGTGTCAGAAAAGGCCAGGTAGAGAGCCAGGACCTGCATCTATGATAGCTGATAGCGAATGCTCCCGCTGTGGTGTAAGTGGAATCACATGGAAATCTGGATTCCGACCTGCACTCAGCACTAATGAGGAACCCTCCCTTTCCTTTGGGTGTCAGAAATGTGGATTGGAGAACCTTGACTTCTACCCACCTGGCAGGAGCATGGCAGTGTCCTCCCTTTCCCCTTTCAGAGTAGTGACACAGAAAGCCAACTTAAACGGAAGGTTTAAAGATTCAGTCTCATAACATAATACAAAAACATCTGGGGTTCAACAAAAAAATCGCTTGTTGCACCAAAAACCATGAAGATCTCAAACTGAATGAAAAAGGACAATCAACAGATGCCACCATCAAGATGACAGAGATGTTATGATTCTCTGATAAAGATTTTAAAGCGGTCATGATGAAGCACTTGAGTCAACAATTAGAAACATACTGGAAACAAATGAAGAAACAGAAAACCTCAGCAAAGAAGGAGAAGATGTAAAGGAGGCTAGATGGAAATTTTAGAAATAAAACATATCATTATGAAAGTAAAAAACTCAGTAGATTGTTTAACAAAATTGAGGGGACAGAGGAAATAGTCAGTGAATTCAAAGATAAAAATCAGAAATTATATAATCTGAACACAGACAGAAAAGAGACTGACAAAAAAAAAAAAGAAAGAAAAGAACAGAGTATCAGAAACTGAAGTTCACTTCATTGGAGTAGCAGAAGAAGAGACAAGGGGTGAGGCTGGAAATAGAGTATAAACATGACTGAAAACTTCCAAAAGTTGACAAGTACTGTAAACCAATAGAATCAAGAAGCTGAAGAAACTCCAAACAAAATAAAACCACAGAAATCAACACCCAGAAAGATTATAAGTAAATTTCAAAAAACTGAAGACAAAAATTCCTGAAAGCAGCCAATGGAAACAACCACTTTACCCATCTGGGAAAAATAATTCAAATAACAGCAGATTCCTCATCAAAAATTAAGGAAGCCAGAAGAAAGTAAGATAATATTTTTCAAGTGCTAAAAAGACTAGAATTGTCAGCCCAGAATCCTATACTGAGCAAAAATATCCCTTAGGACTGAAAAGGAAATCAAGACATTCTCAGAAACTAGAATTTGTCATAGACAGATCTATCCTAAAAGAACAAGGAAATTTTTTTTTTTTTGAGACAGAGTTTTACTATGTCAACCTCAGTAGAATGCCATAGCATCACAGCTCACAGTAACCTCTTACTCTTGGGCTTATGCAATTCTCTTGCCTCAGCCTCCCAAGTAGCTGGGACTATAGGTGCCCACCACAATGCCTGGATTTTTTTTGTCTTTTTTTTTGGTCATAGTTGTCATCTTTGTTTGGCAGGCCAGAGCTGGGTTCAAACTGGCCAGTATATGTGGCTATTGGCCTAGCCTCTGAGCTATAGGCTCTGAGCCAGTAAATTTTTTTTTTCTAAACATACAGGGAATAATAAAAGAAACCTTGGAGCATCCGGAAGAAAGAAAAAATATGAGTCAACATTATAGATTTTCTTACTTTCCTCTTCTTATTGAGTTACTAAAATTATTTTTGCATTACAAAAGCTATCCATGTAATAAAAACATTTGTAACCCCTTAATATTTTGAAATAAAAATAGATAAAATGAAATTATGCTTGATTGTTGAAGCAAAATTATAGCATTGCTCACTGTGGTTCTATGTGTATATAGAGGAGATGGTTAAGGACAATTATAAATGAGGGAGGGAGAAGGGACACAAAGGGAAGTAAGATTTCTATATGCTGTTCAGACTGATAGAATGAAGATACCAGTGCACTGATAAGTTATGAATATATTATAAATACATAATACCTAGAGTAATCACTGAAAATACTAGAGATACACTGAAAACACTATGGATAAATCAAAATAGTAGTTTTAAAAAATGTTTATGTAACCCACAGAAAGGCAGGAAAAAGAAAAAAGAGATGAGAAACCGAGAGAACAAATAGAACACAAAAAGTAAAATGGCTGACTTAAGCTCTAAGATATCAATAAATACATTAGTTATAAAAGGTCTAAATGTACGAATTAAAAGACAGATTAGCACAGTGAATTAAAAAATACTGCCTCTCACTCTTTATTTTTTTGTAAGAAACTCATGTCAAATGTAATGATATAGGCAAGTTGAAAACAAAAGGATGGAAAAAATATATATAATGCAAACATTAATCAAAAGGAAGCAGGAGTAGTTATATTAATTTCAGATAAAGTAATCCTCAGAGCAAAGAAAATTACTGGAGACAGAGGGACTATAAAATGGTGATAGGGTCAGTCCACCAAGACAGCAGTCCTAAATGTGTATCCTCTACTCATCCGAACTACAAATATATGAAGCAGTAACTCAAAGAATTGGAAGAAAAAATAGATAATAATCTTTGGTGCTGTCAACATCCCACTCTTAACAATTGATAGAATGATTAGTCAGAAATCAACAAATTTATAGGAAAACTCATAATACTATCAATCAACATGATTTAATGGATATTGTAGAATAATCCACCCTACAACACCACAATACACATTCTTCTCAACAATATATATCCTTTTCAACAGGGCCCATAAAATAAACCTCAGCAAAGTTAAAAAGAAATTGAAATCATGCAGAGTGTGATTTCTGACCCCAACATAACCAAAGCAGAAAACAAGAACAGAAAGATAAGAGGAAAATCTCCAAATACTTAAAAACTAAATGCCAAACTTCTGAATAATCTGCGGGTCAAAGAAGAAATCACAAGGGAAATTAAAATACACTGAACTGAATGAAAATGAAGATACAATAAATCAATCATGGAACATATCTAAGGAGTGCTGCGAAGGAAATTTATAGCATTAAGTGTCTTTGTTGGAAAAGAGGAAAAGTCTTAAATCAATAATTCAAGCCCCACTTCAAGAACCCAGGAAAAGAAAAGCAAAATAACCCCAAAACAAGCAAAAGGAAGTAATAAAAGTAAGAGCAGAAATCAATGAAACTGAAAACATGAAACCAATAAAGACTGTGGTGGAATTGGTGGGATAGTCAGAAAGAGAAGAAGAGGTAAGCCAGAAATAGACCCACACAAACATGGTGGCCAATTTTCAACAAAGGCACAAAAGGAAGGAATTCACCAGAGGAAAGACAGCCTTTCAACAAGTGATGCTGGAGCAATGGGATATGCATAGGCAAAATAAATGAATGTCAACCTTAATATACCTTAGGTAAAAATTAATATAAAATGAATCATAGCCTTATCTGTAAATTTATAAAACATTTAGAAAAAACATAGGCAAATGTCTTTGGGCTCTAGGTCTAATCAAGAAATTAGACTTGACATAAAAAGCATGACTCATAAAGGAAAAAAATGATAAATTGGACTTCATCAAAAATTATAAAATTAGAAACTTTTACTCTATGAAAGATCCTGTTAAGATTATTGAAAGACAAGCAAAAGAGTGAGAGAAAATACAGTAGAACCTCCATAGTTGACCACTTCCCTACACTGACCACCTCCTTAAGTTGACCTAATTTTCATAGACCGGACATGCACCACATGTATGAATCAGTACAGTAGGCCTACGTCCTTCTATTGACCACCTCCATATGTTGACCAGTTTGTTACAGTCCCTTGGGTGCTCAACTTACAGAGGTTGTACTGCATTTGTAAATCACCTATTCAACAAAAGACTAGAATCTAAAATACATAAAGAAAACTCAAAACTTAACATTAAAGAGTAAACAATCCAATCAGAACCTGAGTGTAGTAAGCAAAATAGTGACCCTGAAGGTATCCTGGTACTAATCTGTGGACCCTGGAATATTAGCTTTTAGGGTAAAATAGATGTTGCAGATGCCATTCATTTAATGGTCCTCTTGGGAAGATCATCCTGGGTTATCCAGGTGGGCCCTAAATTACTAGAAGTGTTCTAGTGAGAGGAAACAATAGGGAGATTGGACACAGAAGGCAGAGGGGATGTGATAATAAAAGGAGAGAAATTTGAAATTGCCATGCTGATAGCATTGAAGATAGAGGAAGGGACTAGGAATAGGCCAAGGAAAGTCGTTCTAGAAAATGGGAAAGCAAGGAAATGGGCTGTCTAGAAGGAAATGGATTCTCCTTTAGAGCTCAGAACTTCTACAGTAGTGATTTTTAACCAGTGGATCTTAGGTGCACCGTGAACATTTTTAAAGACCATTAATTAAATTATTAATTTGAATAATTGAAAGAAGTTCAAAGCACAGTGAGTATATTCTTTTTTTTTTCTTTGATCAACATAATTTAAATATGTTGTGGAAGTTTAACTATAGGTTCAAGTGTGCTGTGAGATAAAAAAAAGTTGAAAGACACTGCTCTAGAGAAAGTATAACCCTGCTGACATCTTGGTGTTGAACCAGTGAAACTGTCTTGGGACTTCTGGCATCTAGAACTATAAGAGAATTAAATATGTGTTGTTGTAAGCCACTGAGTTTGCAGTCATCCATTACCACAGCAGTAGGAAACCAACACTATGGGCAAAAAGACAAAGACATTTTACTGAAGAAGATATACACACAGAAAGATGTTCATTACCATTAGTCATTAGGGAAATACAAAATGAGACCACAGTGAGATCCTGCCATCCACCTGCACAGCTAAGATAAAAAGTGACAGCCTTAAATGTTGGTTAGAATGCAGAGAAACTGAATCACTCATATGTTGCTAGTGGGAATGTAATTGTACAGCTATTCTGGAAAACTATTTAGCAGTTTCTTAAAAAAGTAAACATACAACTAGCATACGATCCAGAAATTTCACCCTTGGGCATTTATCCAAAAGAAATGAAGACTTATATCCAAAAACTGGCAACAACCCAGTTTTGGTGTCTTTTAAAACAGTAGGTAAATGGTGAAGCACCCTGGTTCATCCATACCATGGAATACTATACTCAGCAATAAGAACAGACTTGATACATGAAACAAGGTGGATGGATGCCCAGAGAATTACCCTGAGTAGAAAAAGCTAATCTCCAAAGGTTGCATAGTCCATGATTCCATGATATCCTAAAATGACAATATTATAAACCTGGAGACCAGATTAGTGGTTGTCAGGAGCTGAACAGGAGAAGACACTGGTGATGGGAGGGAAATGGGTGAATCTAAATTGTATACGAAGGCAACTCAAGGGATGCTGGTGATGATGAAATTGTTCTTTGTCTGGATTGCATCAATGCCAGTATCTTGAAAATGATATTGTACCATAATTTTGCAACATGTTACCATTGGGGGGAGTTGGGGGAAAGATGCATTGGCCTCTCTGTATTATTACTTACAATTGGATGTGAATATACCTTTATCTAAAAATAGAAAGTTAAGGGCGAGAGAGATAAAAGTGTTCGAAAAGGCTAGAAATTATCAAAAATTTTAAAATTCTACTCATAATCAAAGAGGAATTAGTTGATGTCTTATTGTAAACAGCTAAACAGAAAATATGATTTTTATTTGCCCAATATAAGTACTTTATAAAAATATTTTTAGAAAGATAAGGAAGTAGTTGGATGGAAAAGGAACAACTATAATCCTGTCTGCAGGCAGCATGGGGCAGAGGATGGCAGAAAAAGAAAAAGGAGGAGGAACGAGGAAGGAGAGGAGAAGAAAAGAAGGGGGAAAAGCAGAGAGGGGAAAGAGGACGAAGATAAAGAGAAGGGGAGAAGTCAGGGAAGAAGAGAGCACAATGCTTTGGGCCACACTGACTACAGGCACACTTGTGTCTAGGAAGGAGCTCTTGGAATGTGAGGTACGAGGTACCTGCAGACACTCTGGCTGCCCCCCTTCTTGGGTAGGTCTGCTCCCTCCATCCATGCCTGGGCTCGTCCTTTACCCCCAGTGGTGTGCAGGTACAGGAGGTATTCTTGCTCTCCAGGTCCACCCCACTCACCCATACTCAGACCCAGCACGAGGCTATGCATCGGACATTCAGAATGTGTTGGCAGAGTTTCCTGTTGTTTTAAGCCAGTGAGACCATGCTTGTCCCAGAAAAATTTCAGACGAGGGAGGCAGAGGGAAGAAGGATTGCTTCCTAAGAGTCTCCCTGGGACAGGGGTGCTCTGCATACCTCCCTTGTCATTCCTTCCCAGTGGGAATGGAGACCAGTGGGCCAGATAGTGGGACAGGGGCTGGTTTTGGTGGACCTACCAGCTGGGCACTGAGGGTAGGAAGTGGGGGAGGGCAGGAGCTGCCCTGGCTGTGGAATTGGAAGTGGCAACTTTCAAGCAAGCCACCCAAAGGCCAAATGTTTGTGTGCACCATCTATGCATTACTTTTGAGAGCTAGACATGTGTCCCCTGGAAATGGGGCTGTGACACTCTCCTTCCACGTGACACACTAGGCAATGGACGCTGTGACACTATGCTAAGGCCTCAGGAGGGAGATGAAAAACAGGATAAGGAGATGCTCATCTCTCTCTGCCTGGGGCACCTCAGGGGCATTATCTTGGCAAGGTGCGGTGGTGCCCACTTGTAATCCCAAATAGGAGGCTGTGTGACTATAGGAGTTCAAGGTTGCAGTGAGCTATAATTGTGCCCCTGCACTCCAGCCTGGGCAACAGAACAAGACCCTGTTTCCCTTTAAAAAAAAATAAATAAAGGCATGCCTCCTGGCAGCTGTGAATAAACTAAAGGATTTATAAGATTCCTGCTTTTGCAGGATTCTGATTCATTTCCACAGCTCTACATGGTAGAGAATAAGAGAGAGTATAAGAATAATATCTCATCCTTTTCCCACCTGACAGGATGAGATAACAAGAATAACAGCTGCAGAAGTACCAGGTGTCGTCCCCTCTCTGTCCCACTGTGCTCTCTCATCCTCTGGCCCTCCCTTCTAACCTACCAGCCATGTCTGGGACATAGGCCTCTGTCTCATGCCCTGCTCTCCTTCCCATTCTACCTGCCTCCTACCCCTACCCCAGTTGGAAGTTCACTGCCTGGGCTATCCTTTGGCTTCTGGGCTCTCAGCTGGACCTTGTGGTCAGCAAATGCATAGGGTGGGAGCACAAACTGCACAGCCTGGCTGTGAGGTTCTCTCCATGAGAAGGTGGGACTGTGTATTTCCAAAACGACTCAAGTTTTCTACTATTTAAAATTTTCTAACTATGAAAAAATTGTGTGTTTCTCACTATTGTACAGCAAATAGAAATATGATTCATGCTTCCCAATTGATGTGGCCAATATCATAGCTATTTGGTAATTCTATCATGTATATGGCGGGTCCATATGTTTATTTCCTCTAGGAGATTGTTTAGTGTAAATAGATAGAAATTTCTTACACACAATAAATGCTATTTACCAAAAATCAAGAGCAACATTTTACTAAATGGGAAAATGCTGAAATCATTTCTATTAATGCAAGGACAAGATAGAGTGCCAGTTGTCACCACAGTGACACTATTGATCCACACAGCTTTGGAGGATTTAACTAACACAATAAGGCAGAAAAATGAATTGACAGAATAAATGTTGAAAAAGAAGATAAAAAAAACTTTATTTACAGATAATTGAGAGCATACCTAGCCAATCTAATAGATTTTAGTAAAATAATATTAAAATTAGTAAGATAATTCCGTAAGGTAGGTAGGTAGATAAATATGTAAATATAAAGCTTTGATCTATTTATAGCAATGAACATTTGGGAAGGGAAATGGAAAAAGTATTGCTGTTCATAATAATAATAACTACTACAAATTTCCAACTATATATTTAACAAGAAAAGGCCTGCTATTTATAGAAATAAAATGACAACATTGTGTGGAAGAACACAAAAAATACCTCAATGAATGGAAATCTAAAAGCCAGGTTTCTGTGTAGAAAGACTTAACATAAAAAAAAAAAAAAAATCAGTTGGTAAGATGGAGGCCTAGAAGCAGCCTGCACATGCCACTCCCATGGAGAGGTTCAAAAGTGGCAAGACGTTCACCCTTTGATGGGTCATCTAGGAGAGAGTGCTTGGATTCAGTGGAGGCAACAGGATGCACCAAGAGCAAAGGAGAGGGAAGTAAGGCAACCAGCTCAGACAAATCAGCAGTATAGGCAGGAGAGGAGCCTGCATGTGGGGAGGAGGCAGGTGAGAGACCCCTGGGGCTTGCTGTACTTTACACTTTATAATATAAGCTGGGAGAGAGCCCCTTTACTCCCACTGGCATCTGAACTAACACAGGGAGCTGCCTGAAGACCATACAATGGCAGTGGTCTGGAGAGGGAGCAGAGTGGGGTCCTATAGGTTTTCAAGCCCTAAGCACTGCACTCAGTGTGATTCTGGGAGGCCAGTCCAGAGTGCTGCACTTGTCTGAGGAACAGTGCCACTACTGCCACCTCCTTATCACCACTGCAGGACAGTGAGGGAGAGGGGAGGTTGGGTGCTCTCATACGCCCCAGGGACTGGCACTGCTGCACCACCACGGCTGCTGCTGCTGCTGCTGGAGAACCCAGGTGAGAGTGACCACCCAGAGTCACCTGCCTCTGCTGCCACCACAGAGAGGGACATGCCTGCCCCTCCTTGGGCTTTCAGAAGCTGCCTGGGGATTAACCCACTTTCCTACATGAACATGCTCCAGTACCAGCTTGGTCTGTGACAATGACAGGAGAATGGGAGGATGCAGGAGAGAAGCAGGGTTAGGCTCACAGTACATTTGCCCCTCTCACTCCTGAGCATTCTGCCAAAGCTGGACTCAAGCACAGCAGCCAGGGGCCTGGCAACTGGGCACTACCTAACCTAGTGCACTGCCACTGGCACCGGGACATCCTCCCAGGGATCTGAGTTCTGACTGACCCAAACTGCCAGCAGCACCACAGTGGGTACCTATGGAACAAGCCAAAAGGCCGTGGGTTTCTTCCTCTCTACACTGAGCAACAGAGTCCCCAGCAGAGGAGAACAGGTGTCACACAAAGCTTGCTGTCTTAAGCTGAGAGGAGAGATTCTGGATGAAGGAGAACCAGTATAAGAACTCTAGCACTATGAAAAAACACACTCTTGCAACACCCCCAAAATATCATAGGAGCTCTTCACAATGGACTCTAACCAAAATGAAAGTTTTAAAATGTCAGATATGGAATTCAAATTATGAATCACAAGTATACTCAATGGAATTGACAAAAAAGTAGAAAACCAATACACACACAAATCAGGACATGAATGAAAAATCTACTTAAAAAGTATCTACCGAAGAGATACATGTCAATAGTTAAAAAAAAAAAAAAAAGCAGATTTCCTGAAAATAAAAGAGTCATTTAGGGAATTTTAAAATAAAGTGGAAAAATTTTAACAACAGACTAAATGAAGCAGAAGAAAGAATTTCAGAGCTTGAAGAAAAGGCTTTGAATTAACCCAGGAAATCAAAAGAAATTAAGAAAATCTCAAAGAAATATATTTGTAAAATGTCCAAACATAAGAATCATAGGTGTCTCTGAGGGAGAAGTAGAAAAACCAAAAAGTATAAAAAATCTACCTGAGGGTATACCAGAGGAAAACTTCCCTGTTCATGCTGCATGTATAACATCCAGATACAAGAAGGTTAACTAACTCCTGGAAGATTTATTTCAAATAGGATATCACTAAGGCATATAGGCATCAGTTTGTCTAGATCCTATAAGCTGTGAGATAAAAGCATCAAGTAAGTTACAAAAGAAAAACCCATCAGACTAAGCAGACTTCTTAGCTGAAACCTTACAAGCTAGAAGGAACTGGTGTCTCATCTTTAGTATTCTTAAACAGAAAAATTGTCAGCAAAAACTATATATCTTGAGGGCGGGTCTGTGGCTCAAAAGAGTAGGGTGCTGGCCCCATATGCTGGAGGTGGTGGGTTCAAACCCAGCCCTGGCCAAAAACTGCAAAAAAACCCAAAAAAACCCCTATGTATCCTGAAAATCTAAGTTCCATAAGTGAAGGATAAATAAAACCTTTCCCAGACAAGTAAATGCTATGGGAATTTGTCACCACTAGACTTGCCCTACAGGAAATGTTCAAAAGTGCTGTAAACACTGAAAAGAGTGGTCAATATACACCAGCTCAAATGCATAAAACTCACAGGTCCTATAAAATACTAAGTAATAATCAACATGATGAGTACAATAGGACCTCGCTTATCAATATTAACATTGAATGTAAGTGCTCTAAATACCACAACTTAAATTGACTGAATGGACTTTAAAAACCCAAGTGCTATGTCCAAGAAACCCATTTAACTTGTAAACAGATACACAGACTCAAGGTAAAGGACTGGAAAAAAATATTCCATGCAAATGGAAACCAAAAGGAAGCAGGAATCGATGCTGTCATATTAGATAAAACAGACTTAAAATCCATAATAATGTAAAGAGACAAATATGGTCATTATGTAATGATAAAGCAGTCAATTCAACAATAAGATACAGCAATCCTAAATATATATTCACCAAACACTTGGTCTCCCAGACTCATAAACAAATACTGCTAGACATAATGAATGAAATAAACAGCAATATAATAATAGTGAGGACTTCATTGATGAAACTAGACAGATCATCAATCCAGAAATAAACAAAGAAATACTGGACTTAAACAGAATAATAGAACAAATGGAACTAATAAACATTCACAGAACATTCTACCCCAAAACTTCAGAATATAGATTCTTCATATCAGCACATGGAAATTTTCTAAGATAGACCATGTTAAGCCACAAAATGATTCTCAGTAAATTTAAAAAAATTAAAATCATATCTTCTTAGACTATAGTGGAATAAAACTAGAAATCAATTCCAAGAGGAACTTGAATTCCTCTAGGAATCAATTCCAAAGTGGAATAAAACTAGAAATAAATGCACATCTTCTTAGACTATAGTGGAATAAAACTAGAAATCAATTCCAAGAGGAACTCTTAAAACTATACAGATACATGGAAGTTAAACAACCTGATACTGAACAATATTTGAGTCAATGACAAAATCAAAATGAAAATACATTTTTTCAAATTGTATGGCAATGCTGACACAAGCTACCCAAATCTCTGGTATGCAGTAAAAGCAGTGCTAAGGGGGGAGTTCATAGCACTAAATGCCTACATCAAAAGGACAGAAAGATCATAAATTAACAATTTAATGTCACCCTTCAGGGAACTAGAAACACAAGAATAAACCAAACCCAGAGCCAGCAAAGACAAGAAAAAGCAAATATTAGAACAGAACTAAATGAAATTGAAACAAAAACAATACAAAGGATCAATGAAATGAAAAGTTGGTTCTTTGAAAAGATAAACAAAATCATCAAATCACTAGCTAGACTAATCAAGAAGAGTGAGGATTCAGATAAGCTCAATCCAAAATGAAGGAGACATTACAACTGATACCAGAGAAATACTGAAGATCATCTGAGACTGTTATCAATACTTTGATGCACACAAACTAGAAAATCTAGAGGAAGTGAATAAATTTTTGGAAACACATGACCTCTAGAGATTGAGTTGGAAAGAAGTAGAACTCCTGCATAGACCAATAATGACTAGCAAGTTTGAATCAGTAATGAAATGCCCCCTCACAAAAAAAAAGAAAAAAGCCCAGAACCAGATGGATTCACAGACAAATTGTACTAGACTTGCAAAGAAGAGCTGGCATCTATCCTACCAAAACTGTTCCTCAACATCAAGAAATAGGGAATCTTATTCTATGAAGCCATATCACATTCATACCAAAGCCAGGAAAGAACACAAAAATAAAAGAAAACAACAGATCAACATTCCTCATGAACATAGATGAAAAATACTAGGAAATCAAATTCAACAGTACATTAAAAAAGTAATTCACCACAGTCAAGTGGATTTCATAACAGAGATGCAAGGACCGTACAGCATAAGCAAATCATAAATATGATTTCCCACATAAACAGAATTAAAAACAAAAACCATGTGACCATTTCAACAGATACAGAAAAGGCATCTGCCAAAATCCAGCACCACTTCATGATAAAAACCTGTAATAAGCATAGAAAGAACATAACTCAAAATAATAAAAGCCATATATAACAAAACTACAGTCGATGTCATGTTGCATGTGGTGAAGTTAAAGCATTCCCCCAAGAACTGGAACAAGACAAGAATGCCCACTTTTACCACTTCTGTGCAACAGAGTACTGGAAGTCTTAGCCAAAGCAATCAGGCAAGAGAAAGAAATAAAGAGCATCCAGAATGGAAAAGAGGAGATCAAACTATCCCTGTCTACCAATGTTATGATCTTTTACCTAAAAAAACCCCTAAAGATCCCTCCAAAAGAGTCCTAGAATTGATAAACACATTCAGTAAAGTCTCAGGCTACAAAATAAATGTACACAAATCAGTAGCATTTCTATACATTAATAATAGTCCAGGAGCAAATCAAATCAAGATCTCAATACTATTTACAATAGCTTCAAAAAACAACTTAATGAAAGAGGTGAAAGATCTCTACAAAGAGAATTATAAAACACCAATGAAAGAAATTGTTGATAACACAAATAAAAGGAAAAATATCCCATGCTCATGAATTAGAAAAACAAGAATTGTTAAAATGTCCACACTGCCCAAAGTGATTTACAGATTCAATGAAATTCCCAGAAAAACACCAATGCCATTTTTCACAGAATTATAGGAAACAATCCTAAATATCATATGGAATCAAAAATGCCTGAATAAGCAAAGCAGTCCTAAGCAAAAAGAACAAATCTGGAGACATCACATTACCTGACTTTAAATTATACTACAAGGCTATAGTAACAAAATCAGCGCGGTACAGGCATAAAGGTAGACATGTAGACAATGAAACGGGATGGAGAACTCAGAAATAAAGCCATACCTCTACAACCAACTGATCTTTGATAAAATAAAAACACACTGGGGAAAGTATGCAGTATTCAATAAGTGGTTCTAGGAAAACTGGAGAGTCACTATGCAGAAGAATGAAAGTGAAACTATATCTCTTACCATATACAAAATTAACTCAAAATGGATTAAAAACTTAAATGTAAGGCCCAACAACATAATCATTCTGGAAGAAAACTTAGAAAAAACTCTCTGGACATTGGCGTAGGCAAAGAATTTATGACTAAGACCCCCCCAAACAAATATAGCAATACCAAAAATAAATAAATGGGACTTAATTAAACTAAAATGTTTCTGCACAACAAACCAGATAGTAAATAGACAGCCAATAGAATGGAAGAAAATATTTACAGACTATACATCTGACAAAGGACTAATGTTCAGAATTTATAAGGAACTCACATAACTAAGCAAGAAAAAAATCAACTCCATTAAAAAGTGGGCAAAAGACATGAATAGACATTTTTTAAAAGAAAATGCACAAATGGCCAATAAACATATTTTTAAAATGCTTGACTTTACTAATCATTGAGTAAATGCAAATTAAAGTTGTAATGAGATGCTACCTTACCCCTGTCAGAATGGTCATTATTAAAAAGTCAAAAAACAATAGATATTGGCAGTTTATATGCTGTTGGTGGGAATGTAAATTTGTACAATCTCTATGGAAAACAGTATGGGGATTCCTTAAAGAACTAAAAGAAGACTTACTATTTGATTCAGCAATCCCACCACTGTGTATCTACCCAAAGGAAAATAAGTCATTATATCAAAAACACACCGGCACCTGAATGTTTATTGCAGCATAATTAGCAACTGCAAAGATGTGGAGCTGACCTAAGTGGCCACTAATAGATAAGTGGATAGAGAAAATGTGATATGTATATACACACAAACATACACACACACACTGGAGTACTACTCAGCCAGGGAAAAAGAATTAAATAATGTCTTTTGCAGCAACTTGGATGAAACTAGAAGCCATTATTCTAAGTTAGTCGTTCTCAACATTCCTAATGCCGTGACCCTTTAATACAGTTCCTCATGTTGTGGTGACCCTCAACCATAAAATTATTTGCATTGCTGTAGCTCATCTCAGGGCTGTAGCAATGCAAATAATTTTATGGTTGAGGGTCACCA
>CAUYRH010111006.1:0-48624 GCA_963574655.1 Perodicticus potto | reverse complement strand
GCCTTGGTGTTTCCTTCACTTTGCACTTGGGACTAAATGTGGAACCCCCATTCCCTATGCCTAGGTCAGTTTCATGTGAATTTCCTGGGCCTCAATTCCATGAATGGACTGTGTCCATTCATTGATGCATTCATTCACTTTGCCCCTGAGGGGACTGTGTTTGTTCACTGATACATTCATTCACCTTCCAAAAAAATAAACAAATAAATTAATAGAGAAAAAAAAAAAAAGATCTAGCTGAGCCCTAATATGATGAATTTGTCACCAGAGAAAAATATTGCTCATTACAGTCCAATAAAAAAGGATTGTTTGAAAAGAACAATATTTTACTTCTTTTTTTTTGAGACAGAGTCTCACTTGGTCACTCTCGGTAGAGTGCTGTGGTGTCACAACTCACAGTAACCTCAACTCTTGGGCTTAAATGATTCTCTTGCCTCAGCCTCCCAAGTAGCTGGGACTACAGACACCTGCCACAACACTTGGCTATTTTTTTGTTATTGCAGTTGTTGTTTAGCAGGCCTGGGCCAGGTTCAAACCTGCCAGCCTCGGTGTATGTGGCCGGCGCCCTACCCACTGAGCCACAGGCGCCACTCACCAATATTTTACTTCCTCATGTTTCGGCGGTGCCTGTGGCTCAGTGAGTAGGGCGCCAGCCCCATATGCCAGAGGTGGCGGGTTCAAACCCAGCCCTGGCCAAAAACTGCAAACAAACAAACAAACATACTTCCTCATGTTTCTATGCTAACTATGGAAATAGAAGTTAGGTTGGTTGCCTGCTAAAGTCTAGCTATGGGGCAAAACAGTCTATTAATGCAATTAGACTTATATGAAAATCTTAAGAATGAAATGATACAATGTATAGAGCCCTTGAATCTCAGGGAAAGCTAGGCTTCAGGCTTCACTAGTAAACATCTTTCCTATTATTTCTGCACAACAGTTTTCACCTTGTATTATTTGTTCTTTCTTTTTCTTTTCTTTCTTTTTTTTTTTTTTGGTTGCAGTTTGCTGGGGCTGGGTTTGAACCTGCCACCCTCAGTATATGGGGCCAACACCCTACTCACTGAGCCACAGGTGACTCCCTCTTTTTTTTTTTTTTTTTTTTTTGTTTGAGACAGAGTCTCACTATATCATCCTGGGTAGAGTGCTGTGACGTCACAGCTCACAGCAACCTCAAACTCTTGGGTTTAAGCGATTCTCTTGCCTCAGCCTCCCAAGTAGCTAGGACTATAGGCACCCGCCACTATAGACGCCCAACTATTTTTTTTTGGTTGTAGCCATTATTGTTCTTTGGTGCCCGGGCTGGATTTGAACCCGCAACTCAGGTGTGTGTGGCTGGCACCTTAGCCGCTTGAGCCACAGGCACCAAGCCTTAATTAATTTAATTTTTATTTTTTAATGAAGCCATTGTTTTATTTATTGATTTATTTTTGAGACAGAGTCTCACTTGGTCACCCTCGGGAGAGTGCTGTGGCATCATAGCTTACAGCAACCTCAAAATTTGGGGCTCAAGCTATTCTTTTGCCTCAGCCTCCTGAGGAACTGGGACTACAGGCACCCAACACAACACCTGGCTATTTTTTTAGAGACGGGATCTTGCTCTGGCTCAGACTGGTGTCAAATTCTTGAGTTCAGTTGATTCACCCATTGGTGCTAGGATTACAGGCATGAGCCACTGCTCCTGGCCTGAGCCCATT
Source organism: Perodicticus potto (assembly GCA_963574655.1). Lineage (NCBI taxonomy): Eukaryota > Metazoa > Chordata > Mammalia > Primates > Lorisidae > Perodicticus > Perodicticus potto. The sequence goes on along the minus strand of CAUYRH010111006.1, from coordinate 46,930 downwards.
GTTTTAAATGAGCTCCTGGCACTAGGCCCCAACAGATCAGACCAAACCAAAAGGGAGTCACTCATGCTAAATGCCACTTAAACTGAAACTTTAATGAAGCAGATAGATCCCCAAACAGACCAGATTTTCCCGGTATAGGGGATGCCAGTCTGCTCAAGTCAGTACAATTAGGAAGTCCCTTGCATGTTTACATTGCTTACCTCTGGGTGAAGGGCACACCTATAACTTTGACTTAAAATATAAAAAAGCAGGGTGGCAGGTGGCACCTGTGGCTCAAAGAAGTAGGGCGCCAGCCCCATATGCTGGAAGTGGTGGGTTCAAACCCAGCCCAGCCAAAAACCGCAAACAAACAAACAAACAAGGGCGGCATCTGTGGCACAGTGGGGAGGGCGCCGGCCCCATATCCTGAGGGTGGTGGGTTCAAACCCAGCCTCGGCCAAACTGCAACAAAAAAATACCCGGGCGTTACGGCGGTGCCTGTAGTCCCAGTTAATCAGGAGGCCGAGGCAAGAGAATCGCCTAAGCCCAGGAGTTGGAGGTTGCTGTGAACTTTGTGATGCCATGGCACTCTACCGAGGACGATAAAGTGAAAAAAATATATATATATGTATATATATACACACACACACATATATGTACACACAAAAGCAAACTATGTAACCAAATTGTCTGCACCTCCACAATATTCTGGGGGAAAAAATGTCCCTCTGCTTTTAACCCTTACAAAAAAGTAACTCGAAGCACCTACCTAATGTTGGCTTATTTTATAAATAACTTTCTTTGTTGTTGTTGCAGTTTGGCAGGGTTTGAACCTGCCACCCTTGGTATATGGGCCCAGCGCCCTACTCACTGAGCCACACGTGCTGACCTTGTAAAACTTATTCACTTCTTTTCTATTGTTGTTTCCTTGTTCCCACTTTTCTGCTGTTGCCCAATGGGAGCTTCCCTTCTAGTGTACAGAAGGGAGACTGCCCAGATTCTTGAATTGTGACTGAAAGCCAATTAGATCTATGACCAAGGTTGATGTAATTTTGTGTTTTGACAGATTTTACCTAATCCTTGACTCTTAACTCTTTCCTAAACTTTTAGCTGTATATTAATTACTCAGTTTTGGGCTGTTTTTTTAACTTAAAGTTTAATGGTTAGTTTTATAAAGTGTACATTTTAAGGTAATCATATATCCTACGAAGATATGTCTCTCTCTGCTGATTCAGTTTGGTCTAAATTACTTATTTATTATTTTTTTTTTTTTTAGAGACAGAGTCTCACTCTGTCATCCTTGGTAGAGTGCTATGGCGTCACAGCTCACAGCAACCTACAACTACTGGGCTTAGGCGATTCTCTTGCCTCAGCCTCCTGAGTAGCTGGGACTACAGGTACCAGCCATAACGCTGGGCTATTTTTGTTGCAATTTGGCTGGGGCCAGGTTTGATCCCGCCACTTTGGGTATATGGGGCCGGCGCCCTATTTTGTTTTTTGAGACAGTTTCACTCTGTTGCCCTGGGTAAGTGCTCTAGCATCACAGCTCACAGCAATCTCAAAAGTCTTAGGCCCAAGCCTCTTGCCTCCGCCTTCCCAGTGGGTGAGACTGTAAGTTCCTGCCACAATGTCCACCTAGCTTTTCTCGGGTTTTTTTGCAGTTATTGGCCAGGGCTGGGTTTGAACCTGCCACCTCCGGCATATGGGGCCAGCGCTCTACTCCTTTGAGCCACAGGTGCCACCCACTTTTCTGTTTTTTTAGTAGAGACGGGATCTCACTCTTGCTCAGGCTGATCTTGAACTCCTGAGCTCAGCCGATGCACTCACCTTGACCTCCTAGAATGGTAGGATTACAGGCCTGAGCCTGGGCCTGTCCTTATCTGGATTTTTAATTATTCTGATGCTAGTGGACAAAACTCGGTACTGTTTGGGGGGGATAACATGGTAATCGAAACCCTTGTCCTGCCATAGTAGCTAGCCTGAGCTTCTATTACAACTATCAAATACCACATAGTATTTTAGCTGTCTTTTTCTCCTACCAAACATGAAGTTTTTAATTTTTGGTTCTTCTCTTTTCATTATTTGAGTCTCAGATCTAGCTTAATGCTGGGAGGGTACACAGCAAATGCTTAATACATTTTATTGGAGGGAGAGAAGCCGGGAAAGAGAAAGACAAAAAAAGGAAGGGAGAGTGGAAGAAAAAAAAGAGAAGACGTACCCTTAAAATAGGAAGTTTAAAATGAACCAGTAAATTTCAAATTATTATTTAATCCTGATTTAAAGCATAAATATTATGCACAAATGTTTTAAACTTAAAATAGCATAGTAATGCTGCAAAATTAGTTTGTTGAGATAATTTTAGAAAGAGTAATCCTGACGCCTTGGGAGACCCAGGTGGGAGAACTGCTTGAGGCCAGACCAGCCTGGGCTAGAGCAAGACCAGGACCTGTCTCTACAGAAAAAAATAACATCTCAAGACCTTTTTTCAAAAATAAACAGATAGAAGTTATTTGCTGCGTCTCGTTTTTAACAGGTGCGCTGTTTCTTTTCGCACGGAGAGTTAAGTTCTCCCCCTCCCGGCCTTCCCCCGGGCCTTCTCCAGGTCAACAGGGAGACCTCAGACTCAGAAGCCGTGCAAACATCAGTATTATTCTGAGCCACGCAGGAAGGCAGGCCGGTGTGTTTCCAGCGTCCTCGAGCCCGGTCCCAGGGCTGTCAGGACGCGCAAGCGAGGCGCGGGACGTGCGGGTCCCCAGCCGGGCGCCGCGGAGCCCGCAGCCGCGCAGCGCGGGAGCGCGGGCGCATTCCCTCAACCTTTGCTTCTTGCAGGCCCCAGAGACCAGCCTCGTCCCTTGCAGGGGCTCGTAGGGAAACTCGCCCGGGAGACAGACAGGGACCGCGGGTTTTTAAATAAAAGGCCTCCTAGCTGATGGCACAGGTTCCCAAAAGAGAGAACCGGCCCGAGGGCCACGCTGGCCTCTGTCCCTTTAAGAGCCTCGTTCCCTCCGCCCGTCTCGCGCTCGCGCTCGCGCCGGGGAGAGGCGGAACCGGAAGGGGCGGGGACGCGCCGGCTCCAACATGGCGGCCGCCTGGGGCTCCGGGCTGGTCCCTCCAGGGGCCGTGGCCGCCCAGTTCCTCGGTGTCCTATGGCTCCTTTCAGTCACCACCAGACCTTGGGGGGTTGCCGCGATGGCCGCCACCGGGGCCGAGGAGTTGGTTAAGTGCGAGGACCTCAAAGTGGGACAATATCCTCCGTAGGGCGCATCCCCCAGGGTGGCGAGGTCGAGTCGGGGTCGCAAGTGGGTCGCGGCCTCGGGAGGGGGCGGGGCTGTGCTGAAGGGGCGACCTGCGAGGGACCCTGCAGGTGGAGCGGGGCGTGGGGACCGGGAGGCAGATGACTGAGGGACCCTGCAGGTGGAGCGGGTGCGGGGACCGGGAGGCAGATGACTGAGGGACCCTGCAGGTGGAGCGGGGTGCGGGGACCGGGAGGCAGATGACTGAGGGACCCTGCAGGTGGAGAGGGTGCGGGGACCGGGAGGCAGATGACTGAGGGACCCTGCAGGTGGAGCGGGTGCAGGGACCGGGAGGCAGATGACTGAGGGACCTTGCAGGTGGAGAGGGTGCGGGGACCGGGAGACAGATGACTGAGGGACCCTGCAGGTGGAGAGGGCGTGGGGACCGGGAGGCAGATGACTGAGGGACCCTGCAGGTGGAGAGGGTGCGGGGACCGGGAGACAGATGACTGAGGGACCCTGCAGGTGGAGAGGGTGCGGGACCGGGAGGCCCCCTTAGCTGACAGTCTTAGTAATCGTTGGCGTTCTCTTTCCTAATCCACGTGTTTTATTCTTTTACTGGTGTGCTTACTATGTAACATTCAGATCCCGAAGTATGCCAGCCCTTGTTCTGGGGCCTAGTGACACAATGATTGATAGATCGTACCCTGGAAAAGTTTCCCCATTTGGGAGACGACAAATAAGTAATTAATGTGTAGCCAGTGATTGTCGCCCATTGATCATTAATTATACCTTGCCATCCTAGGTGACATGCTGGGGGGCAGGGCGGGAATTCCAGCTGCACTTTGTAACCTTGAACAAATTACTTGAAGTCTATTTTCTCTTGAGTAAAAAGTGTTGATAACAATGTTACCAATTTATCTTTTTTTTTTTTTGGAGACAGAACCTCAAGCTGTCACCCTGGATAGAGTGCTTTGGCATCACAGCTCACAGCAACCTCCAATTCCTGGGCTCAAGCGAGTCTCTTGCCTCCGCCTCCCACGTGGCTGGGACTACAGGCGCCCGCCACAACGCCCGGCCATTTTTTGGTTGCAGCCCATTTTTTGGTTGCAGCCGTCATTGTTGTTTGGCGGCCCGGGCTGGATTCGAACCCGCCAGCTCAGGTGTACCTGGCTGACGCCTTAGCCGGTTGAGCCACAGGCGGCAAGCCAACAATGTTACCAATTTAAAGATCTGTTGCCACATCTAAGTGAGTACAGGTAAAACACAACAGTGCCTGACATACTAGGGACTATATATGTAAGCTATTTATTTACAGATGGGGAAACTGGGTGCAGGGTTAAGTGGGTCTTATAACACATCTTTGTGATAAATGGAGGAACAAGGTAAATATGAGTTACTTTCGAACTAAAATAGCCACTTTTGCACAAAATTTAATACTGTTTTTATAAAAATGGAGGACAGGAAAAAACCTAATACCAGAAGCCAAAGATAGAAAGATTATATGAGAGAAAATCTTGGGGATGGGCGTGGTGGCTGACGCCTGTAATCCTTGCACTCTGGAAGGCTGAGGCAGGTGTTTTGCCTGAGCTCATGGATCCAATGGAGACCCGCCTGAGCAAGAGTGAGACCCCGTCTCTAAAAAATAGCCTGGCATCCTGGCAGGCACCTGTAGTCCCAGCTACAGGTGGAAGATTGCTTGAGCCCAGAGTTTGAGGTTGGTGTGAGCTGTTGATGCCACTGTATTCTACCAGGGCAACAAATTGAGAAGACTGTCTCAAAAAAAAAAAAAAAACATTAAAATTAAGAAAATTCTATAGTACTTTTATGTGAGTTGGTGAAAGATAGTTATTAGATTTTTACAAAATTGCTCTGACGTGTGTGTCATTGGTGCTTGGAGTTTGAGAATCAACGATCTAGTAAGTTGAGTCATTTTCTTTTTCTTTCTATTTTTTTTTTTTTTTTTTTTTTTTGAGACAGTCTCAAGCTGTCCCTCTGGGTAGAGTGCTTGGTGTCTTAGCTCACAGCAGCCTCCAGCTCGGTCTCAAGCAATGTTCTTGCCTCAGTTTTCTGTTTTCAGTGGAGACAGGGGTCTTGCTCTTGCTCAGGCTGGTCTTGAGCTCAAGCAATCCACCCGCCTTGGCTACCCACAGTGCTAGGATTACAGGCATGAACCCTCAGGCCCGTCCCTTTCAGTTGAGTCCTTTTCTTGACAGAAATTTCTGGGTGATTCTAAGAAAATTGGGCAGTATGTAGAGGTTGGCTGAGCATGCAGGACCATGAGGTGATGACAAGTGGAAATGTCTGTTATTGCTAGCGTGCAGATAAGGTTTTCCTAAAAGTGATTCAGAAACCTTAAACGGGTCAGGCTATCTCAGAGACATCTTATGAATACTGTACCAACCCCATTTTAGTGTTAGGACTAAGACTGAGCAGACAAACTTCGTCCCTACCAAATGTTTTGAACATCTTTTAGAGGAGGATTATTACACCTGTTTTCAAAAACTTAAAATCCTTTTGGAGGGTGAATATGCAGAAAACAGTCATTTTTCTTGCAGTCTGTAGGAAAGTGTTCTAGCTTGCAAGTAAGAAACTTGATTTTACTACGTATTATTTATCTGACTTTGGATAAGCCATTCAAACTTTGAGCCTCAGTTTGTGCTTCTGTGATGCCGGGATGATAGGATCTACCTCGCAAGGTTATTTGTGTTACATGAAATACTGTGTATGGTAATGCCAAGTGCCACATAAATTAATTCCATTTAGGTCTCTGGAAACTGATTTGTTTTTAACCTGAAGCCCTCTTAAAATAATTTGGTAAAGATTTTTAAGTTTTGCTTTGTGTTTCTATTCTGACTGATGTTCTTTAAAGCATCCTCTGCATATAGTGCTTATATGTGTTAATAGACTTTTCCTATAATAAGTTAATGTTCAAGTACTACATGTATTTAGCAAAAGTAAAAGTGTATTTGTACTTACCCTTATTGGCTCAGACAAACTAGCAGCCTCTGTTTGTATATGAGTAGCAACATGAGTGTGTAAATATTAAAGACATGAGGAAGTTTCATGTTGGAATGTAGTCCATGTTTCCTTAACTTAGTTTTTACATACATCTGTAAAGATCCAAAAATAAATGATGCTACACAAGAACCAGTTAACTGTACGAACTACACAGCTCATGGTAAGACTTGCAGTAACGTGTCTTTAAGTGTAATTTTTAAACATGCTTTTTAAAACATTATTTCATAGATCAATGTGTGATTACTAAAAGTAATTAATGAATATGTTTTTTTCTTATGTTATACCATTACTTAGTTTTTAGAACAATTTAAAATTGGAGAACTAGCTAGGGGTTGTCAGTATTTCATTTTATTTATTTATTTATTTATTTATTTATTTATTTATTTGAAACAAGAATCACACTATGTTGCCCTGGGTAGAGTGCCATGGTGTAACAGCTCACAGCAACCTCAAACTCTTGGGCTTAAGCAATTCTCATGCCTCAACCTCCCAAGTAGCTGGGACTGCAGACACCCACCACAACACCTGGCTATTTTTTACTGTTGTTGTTGCAGTTGTCATTGTTGTTTAACTGGCTCGGGCCAGGTTGGAACCCACCAGCAGCACTGTGACCACTGTGCTACAGGCACCGAGCCTATATAGCTTTCTTGATGCTTCATACATTTATCATTTCTTTTTGGTGAGAATATTCAGTATTTTCTCTTCTAGGTACTTTTTCCAAAGTATATTATATAAAAGTGCTTCTTTCTTTTCTTTTTTTTAGACAGAGTCTCACTATGTCACCCTTGGTAGAGTGCCGTGGTGTCACAGCTCACAGCAACCTCTAACTCTTGGGTTTAAGCGATTCTCTTGCCTCAGCCTCCCAAATAGCTGGGACTATAGGCACCGCCATAGTGCCTGGTTATTTTTTTTTGTTGTAATTGTCATTGTTATTTAGCAGGCCCAGGCTGGGTTCGTACCTGCCAGCCTTGGTGCATGTGGCCAGTACCGTAACCACTGTGCTATGGATGCCGAGTCATCTTAAATGTTTTAATTACTCAAAAAGAACATGAAATAAGACTGTTCATCTGACAAGGCACAGTGAGGAGCTATATAACCCTTATTATGTGCTTGTAAACTATACTCAGGCACATGCAAATATGAACACGGTGAGGATTTTAAGTATGCATCAGTATTTTCTTAGGTGTTTTAATAACAGATAAACCATCAGTCTAATGATTTGGGGGGACTTGTATTCTAAAAGAGTGTAATGCCAGATAAAATTAATAAATTGTTGTCTGTTTAGTCTTCTAAAGGAACATGTTGCTGGGAGAAGGCTGGTAGGTGTTAGCTATTAGCATTAGCATTAGCATTCTTTTCTTTTTTTCTTTTTTAAAACAGTCTCATAATGTTGCCCTTGGTAGTGTGCCGTGGCATCATGGTTCACAACCTCAAACTCCTGGGCTTAAGCGATTCTCTTGCCTCAGTCTCCTAGTAGCTTGGACTATGGGAGCCCACCATAACGCATGGCTATTTTTTGTTGCAGTTTGGCCAGGGGAGGTGGAGGGGAAGCAAATCTCCTTTTAAACTTTATATTTTACTGTGCTGTTAGCTTGATTCTAATCAGAAGAGGTAATTGAAAATAAGTTTTATTAGCCCAATTTATACTTGCTAAGTTATAGAAGAAACCCAAGTGCCCATCAACCCATCAATGGATTAATCGATTGTGGTATATGTATACCATGGAATATTATGCAGCCTTAAAAAAGATGAAGACTTTACCTCTTTTAAGTTCACATGGATGGAGCTGAAACATATTCTTAGCAGAGTATCTCAAGAATGGAAGAAAAAGTATCCAATGTACTCAGCCCTACTATGAAACCAATTTATAAGCACCCACACTTCCATATGAAAGCTATAACCCAACTACAGCCCAAGATGAAGGGGAAAAGGGGCGCGGGGAGGATAAGTGGAGAGAGGGTAATTGGTGGGATCACACTTACGGTGCATTTTACAAGGGTACATGTTAAATCTACTAAGTGTAGAATGTAAATGTCTTAACACAATAACTAAGAAAATGTGAAGGCTGTGTTAACCAGTATGATGAAAGTATTTCAAAATGTATGTAAAACCAGCACATTGTACCGCATGATAGCACAAATGTACACAGCTATGATTTAATAAAAAATAAATAAGTTTATGAAGAAAAAAAAAGAATAGCTTAAGAGGCAGAAATAAAGTTTCAGCCTGACCATGTATGTTCTGTCCAGGTTGGGCAACCTTAAAAAAAAAAAAGTTATATTGAATTTTTATAATTGACTTTTTGCTACTTTTCTGAAGTAGTAAAACTTTAAAAAGAAGGTGGTGCCTATGGCTCAAAGGAGTAGGGTGCCGGCCCCATATACCGGAGGTGGTGGGTTCAAACCCAACCACGGCCAAAAACTGCAAAAAAAAAACCTTAAGATAGAGATGATTTGCACAGTAGACATTGCCTAATATGTATACATTTATTCAACTTAAAGCTATTAAACTTAGAGGAGCTGTGTAAGTAATCTTTTTTAGTTATAAGTATACTTCATTTGCTTGTATTTTTTTGTTTTTGAAACAGAGTCTTACTCTGTTGCCCAAGCTAGAGTGCCATGGCATCAGCATAGCTCCTCAGACTCTTGGGTTCAAGTGATCCTCCTGCCTCAGCCTCCTGGGATTACAGGCACATGCCACCAGGGCCTGGCTAGATTTTCTATACTTAGTAGAGATGGGGTCTCGCTCTTGCTCAGGCTGGTCTTGAACTCGTGGGCTCAAGAGATCCTCCTGCCTTGACCTCCCATAGTGCTAGGATTACAGGCGTGAGTTGTGGCACCTGGCTGATGTGATCATAAGATGGTTCCTGGTTGGTCCATTGTCATTTAACAAGCATATTTGTTTATTTTTCATTTTATTTTATTTTATCCTTTTTGAGACAGAGTCTCACTTTGTCACCCTCAGTAGAGTGCAGTGGCCTCACAGCCCACGGCAACCTCAAACTCTTGGGCTTAAGCAATTCTCTTGCCTTAGCCTCCCAGTGGCTGGGACTACAGGCGCCCACCACAACACCCAGCTGTTTTTTTGTTATTGCTGTCATTGTTGTTTAGCAGGCCCTGGCCAAGTTTTAATCCACCAGCCCCTGTGCATGTGGCTGGTACCCTAACCACTGAGCTATGGGTGACTAGCCTGTTTATTGAAAAAGCCTTTTTTTTTTTAACAAAATCTTTAAAGTCTGAAGGTGATTCAGCAACAACTTAGCAGCCTATTTTGAGAATAAAAAGCGGGGGGGGGGGGATGAAAGACCAAATATTCCCCCAAAGTCAATTAAAAAATAACACACAACCACAGAGAGAAGGCCATGAGGAGGAGTTATAGATGATGGTGTGTAGAATAAATATTTAAAACATGTTTCTGAATAGCAATACTTTTTTTTGAGACAGTCACTCTGAGTAGAGTGCTGTGAAGTCATAGCTCACAGCAACCTCCAACTCTTGGGCTCAAGCGATCCTCTTGCCTTAGTTTTTTTTTATTTTTAGTAGAGACAGGGTCTTGCTTTTTGCTCAGGCTGGTCTCGAACTTGTGAGACTTGGCCTCCCAGAGTGCTAGAATTACAGATGTGAGCCACCTCACCTGGCCAAAATAGCGATACTTTGAGATTGTCTTTGTATATGCATTTAGGACAGAAAGATTCCAATAATGTATAGAAGTGCTTTGTAGGTAAGCACATGAGATCTCCATTTAGGGATGTTCCTAAGATTTTAATTATTGGGTTTGTACCAGATTTCAAGAGATGCAAATGAACAAATTTGATTACATTCTAGGAATTCTCTAAGCTCTTATGATCCTATAAAATAAAATATTCATTAGAAGAAAAGGAGAGGGAGAAGCCTGTCATTTTACAAGCTCTGGGGGTCAAGCACCTGCCACAACGCCCGGATATTTTTCTGTTTTTGCAGTTCGGCCGAGGCCTGGTTTGAACCTGCCACCTTCGGTATGTGGGGCCGGTGCCGTACTTGGCGAGCCACAGGCGCCACCCTTTTGTGTTCTTAAGAATAAAGATTCTGGGCGGTGCCTGTGGCTCAGTGAGTAGGGCACCGGCCCCATATACCGAGGGTGGTGGGTTCAAACCCAGCCCCGGCCAAACTGCAATGAAAAAAAATAGCTGGGCATTGTGGTGGGCACTTGTAGTCCCAGCTACTCGGGAGGCTGAGGCAAGAGAATTGCCTGAGCCCAAGAGCTGGAAGTTGCTGTGAGCTGTAATGCTACAGCACTCTAAAGTGACAAAGTGAGACTCTGTCTCCAAAAAAAGCAAAAAAACCAGGGTGGCACCTGTGGCTCAAAGGAGTAGGGTGCTGGCCCCATATGCTGGAGGTGGTGGATTCAAACCTAGCCCCTGCCAGAAACTGCAAAAAAAAAAAAAAAAAAAGAAAGAATAAAGATATTCTCTTAACATAAACACAGTTCAGTTATAAACTTTAGTAAAATTAATACACATGCTTTAATCCATATTCTAATTTTATCAAATGACCCAGATAATGCCTTTATAGCATTTTCCCTTCTTTTTTTTTTTTTGTAGAGACAGAGTCTCACATTATCACCCTCGGTAGAGTGCTGTGGCGTCACAGCTCACAGCAACCTCCAACTCCTGGGCTTAGGTGATTCTCTTGCCTCAGCCTCCCGAGTAGCTGGGACTACAGGTGCCAGCCACAACACCTGGCTATGGCCAAGCTTATAGCATGTTGCTTAATTTTGTCTCCTAGTTATTATTTATTGGCAACTGGCTTCTTTAATCTTGTCATGTTGAATTATTTTGGTTATTTCTGAAATCAGTGTTAGTATGGAATTATCATGGTATAATGGAAAGAGTATTAAGAGTGATAAGTATTAAATGTAGACTTAAAGAATATTACCTACTCTATAATCAACTCATTTAATTTCCTTTTTTTTTAGACAGAGTCTCACTATGTTGCCCTTGGTAGAGTGCTATGTCACTCACAGCAATCTCCAACTCTTGGGCTTAAGTGATTCTCTTGCCTTAGCCTCCCAAATAGCTGGGGCTACAGGCACCCGCAACAATGCCCAGCTATTTTTTTGTTGCAGTTGTCATTGTTGTTTAGCTGGCCTGGGCTGGGTTCGAACCCACCATCCTCGGTGCATGTGGCTGGCACCTTAACCAGTATGCTATGGGTGCCGAGCCAATTCATTTAATTTCTTGAAAATTAAATTTCAGTTTTCTTGATTATAAAAGGAAAAAAGAACAGATTAGTTTTGCTTACCTATCAGGCTTCTCTTTTTTTGTAAGAATAAAATGAAACAATCATAAAGTATGTATAAGTGGATAAACTCCAGGGTTGTAAGTTTCCTTTGAATTGATTAATTTCATATTACGAAGTCTTAAATTGATTTTACAGCCACTTACAATGTTACTTTCATTCCTCACCTGAAGTTCTGTTAGTCATCTCAAAATTGAAGTTCTCCAGTTTCCTGGAGAACACTTTTGAAACATTCCCTCTGAACACTTTCCCTAACACTTTTGGAACACTTTCTCTGAGCAATCCCCATGCTTTAAGTGCTATAGGCTGCATAATACATCTATATCAGCATGATAGAGTATATATTCCCTTTTCAGAGACGGAAAACGGATTCAGAGAGGTTTTGCAATTTGCCCAAAGAAATATACTAGTTAAGTGACAGAGTTCAGACTTAAATCTAGGTTTGTTATTTTTTTTCTTTTCTTTTTCTTTTTTTTTTTTTTTTTTTTTTTAGACAGAGCCTCAAGCTGGCACCCTGGGTAGAATGCCGTGGCATCACCGCTCACAGCAACCTCTAACTCCTGGGGTCAAGCGATTCTTCCGCCTCTGCCTCCCAAGTAGCTGGGACTACAGGCGCCTGCCACAACACTCGGCTATTTTTTGGTTGCAGCTATCATTGTTGTTTGGCAGGCCCAGGCTGGATTCGAACCTGCCAGCTCAGGTGTATGTGCCTGGCGCCCAAGGCACTTGAGCCAAAGGCACTGAGCCTCTTTTGTTGTTGTTGTTGTTGTTTTTAATTGTTGGAGAATCATTGAGGGTACGGTGAGCCAGGTTATACTGCTTGTGTTTGCTGAGTGAAGTCCCTCTATTAATAGTGACTTCGTTTTCTTTTTTTTTAAGAGACAGAGTCTCACATTATCGCCCTCTGTAGAGTGCAGTAGCATCACAGCTCACAGCAACCTCCAACTACTGGGCTTAGGTGATTCTCTTGCCTCAGCCTCTCAGGTAGCATTGGTCTTATTTATTATTATTATTATCATTTTTTGAGACAGTCTCACTATGTCACCCTAGGTAGGGTGCTGTGGCATCACAGCTCACAGCAACCTCAAAGTCTTGGGCTTAAGTGATTTTGTTGTCTCAGTCTCCTGAGTAGCTGGGACTATAGGCGCCTGTCACAACACCAGCTATTTTTTTGATTTTAGCAGGCTGGGGCTGGGTTCGAACCCACCAGCCCTGGTGCATGTGGCTGGCACCCTACCCACTGAGCTGCAGGCACAGTGTTAGAAATCTTAAGATAAAATATCGTCTTCCTAAAACTCTGGGGTTCGTCTGTTTTTACTTTATTATACAGGGTTCTATTTGTATTTTCTTCCCCACAAAAAAGAGTCTATAGTTCTTATTGCTAAAGGTAGAGAGAAGCATGTGCTGAAACCAGCTAACTGCCCTTCAGGTTGAAATGAGAGGGAAGAAAAGACACTGACATTTATGGAGCACCTGCTGCAAGCTCTGCCTTGTATCAGTTAGTTTTATATACTGTTTAATCCCCACATGGTCCTATGAGGTCTTTGTACTAGTTTCACCTATAAGGAATCCAGGATTCTGACAGAGACAGTGCTTAGATAGGTCATCCTCATTCTAGAGTTCTTGTTCTTTGTGCTGTGAGGCTGTAAAGCATTCAGGACAGTGGCTGCTTGGCACATAGTGAGCTTTGTAAGTATTCCTCCTACGTCATCTGGGGTGTGAGTAAGGATTAGAATTGCCAAATGCTGAAATAATATACTGCATTAAACCCTAGAGGGAATCAAGAAACAAATGCATCTAAAATGAATAAAAAGAATCTTTATTCACCCAACAGGAATCTGGGGTGATTGTGGTCATGGGCACACAAAACTTGTGGCCTTCCTATGAACAAATTCCTTACATGTGAAGAAGACAAAAATTATAAAATGTATGTGGTGGGTGTATGGGTGATCGCTGTATAATTTTTCTGTACTGTATATTTGAAAAATTGCCTAATAAAATTTTCAGAAAATTAAAAAAAGAATCTTAATTAATGCCAGCCATTGTCTACAATAGTTGACATAAGCTGAAAATACAATTGTTGAATAATTTATTTTTATTTTACTTATTTATTCATTTATTTTGAGACAGAGTCACACTAGGTTGCCCTCTGTAGAGCACTGTGGTGTCACAGCTCACAGCAACCTCCAACTCCTGGGCTTAAGGGATTCTCTTGCCTCAGCCTCCCAAGTAGCTGGGACTACAGGTGCCCGCCACAACACCCGGCTATTTTTTTGATTGTAGTTGTCATTGTTGTTTCGCTGCCCTGGGCTGGATTCAAACCTGCCAGCTCTGGTGTATGTGGCTGTCACCCTTGGTGCTTGAGCCATAGGTGCCAAGCCATATTATATTTGTCTTATATATAAATACATATACTTATTTATTTATTTTTTTTAAGACTTTTATTTATTTACTTTTTGTTGTTGTTGTTGCAGTTTGGCTGGGGCCAGGTTCAAACCCACCACTCTCGGTATATGGGGCCAGCACCCTACTCACTGAGCCACAGGTGCCGCCATACATAGGCTTATTTATCATATAGTTTTCCTATCTAAATTAAAGCCTGTGTCAAATGTTATATTGGGAGGTGGTTTGTTATAACATATTCTGTGCTTTGCTAATCACAGAAAAAACAATTATAGACATTTGCTACAGAAAAAAAATAATGGTTTCTTGTTTGTTTTTTTTTCCTGCCTTCAGTTCAGTGTTTTCCAGCACCCAACATAACTTGTAAGGATTTCAGTGGCAATGAAACACATTTTACTGGAAGTGAAGTTGGTTTTTATAAGCCCGTATCTTGTCGAAATGTGTAAGTACAGTATTAAAACTTACATTTTCGTGTTACTTGCCTATGTTGTTTCTTGATTCCATGAATTGAAGAGACAGTATCTCTTTTATCTTTTTGCTTGGGTCAGAAATCCTATATTTTAAATATGCACCTTTTTTAGTAAATGTAATTCACCAATTAAGGAGAACTAAGTAGTTGACTGTGTGGGATAATAAAGACCACAGATGGCCGATTCACGGCAGTCATTATGTGCTACACATCAGTTATGAAAAGTTCTGTTTTCAAAATCTGGGGCATTTCTAGAGTATAAATAGGAATTGTGTACCTCTTATATTAGAAAAATGGTAATTATTATTTGCATGTGAAGGGTGTTTTAAAACTTGGTTTCATTCTTTGTAATAGATATGGATGATAAACGGAATATAAAAGTTATCACTTTGGGATAGTAAGACAAATAGGTTTATTAGGAATGTTCTGTGTTTGCAGGATTTTTTTTTTTTTGAGACCAGAGTCTTGAAGTGTTGCCCAGGCTAGGGTGCAGTGACATCATTGCGGCTCACTGCAACCTCAGACTCCTGGGATCAAGCCATCCTCCTGCCTTCGTCTCCCGGGTAGTTGAATAGCTGAGACTCCAGGCGCATGTTACCACACTTGGCTAATTTTTCTCTTTTATAGAGATGTGAGATTTGCTCTTGCTCGGGCTGGTCTCAAACTCCTGAGCTCAGGCAGTCCTCCTCAACTTCCCACAGTGCTCGGGGTATAGGCATGAGCCACCATACCTGGCCTGTTTGAAAGGTTTATTAAGATTGATTTTTACTTTTTTTATAATAAAACTTAAATTTTATTCTTCTATATCTGCTTTGCACTGAAAACATGATTTATTTTTACCCATTTTTATTAATTCCTGGCACTATATTTTTATTTTTTATTTTATTTTATTTATTTATTTATTTTTGAGACAGAATCTCACTTTGTTGCCCTCAGTAGAGTGCCATGGCATCACAGCTCGTAGCAACTTCCAACTCTTGGGCTTAAGGGATTCTCTTGCCTCAGCCTCCCGAGTGGCTGGGACTACAGGCACCTGCCACAACGCCCAGCTATTTTTTTGAGATGGCGTCTCTCTCTTGCTCAGGCTGGTCCTGAACCCATGAGCTCAGGCAGTCCACCCACTATGGTCTCCCAAGTGCTGGGATTACAGGCGTGAGCCACTTCGTCCAGCCCCTGGCTCTATATATATATATATTTTTTTTGCAGTTTTTGGCCGGGACTGGGTTTGAACCTACCACCTCCGGCATGTGGGGCCAGTGCCCTACTCCTTTGAGCCACCAGCGCTGCCCCACCCTGGCTCTGTATTTTTATCTTTTTTTTTTTTTTTTTTTGTGAAAGAGTCTCGCTTTATTGCCTAGGCTAGAGTATCAGCCTAAATCCCAGCAACCGCAAACAACTGGGTTTAAGCGATCCTCCTGTCTCAGCCTCCCAAGTAGATAGGACGACAGCACCGGCCACACCACCTTGATAATTTTTCTGTTTTCTCACTCCGCCTGGTCTTGAACTCCTGAGCTCCAGGGTTCCTCCCACCAGAGTGCTAAGATTACAGGTGGGAGCCACTGTGCCCAGCTATATTTTTATTTTATAACCATATATTGTTGTATTCTATTTGATACCTAGTTGCAGTTGTTTTAAGAAATAGCCAGTTTCACTATTTCTACCATTTCTGTTAGAATTCTCTTTTTTTTTTGAGGTAGAGTCTCACTATGTCACCCTCAGTAGAGTGCAGTGGCTTCGCAGCTCACAGCAACCTCCAAATCTTGGGCTTAAGTGATTCTCTTGCCTCAGCCTCCCAAGTAGCTGGGACCACAGGTGCCCACCACAACGACCTACTATTTTTTGGTTGTAGTTGTTTAGTTGGCCTGGGCCGGGTTCGAACCTGCCACCCTTGGTGTATGTGGCTGGTTCCATAACCAATGTGCTACAGGTGCTGAGCCTCTGTTAGAATTCTTAAAAAACACTCTTAGAGTCCTCTTCTTTTCTTTTGACCCTACTCAATGAGTTAATGGGGGACCTTTGATTCTGTTTTGCTGTATAATCCTAAACTACTTAATCTTTGGTTCCAAGATTTCTTATTAATAATGTAAAAATTTTATTTCCTATGTTGTATTTAGATATGGTTTAATCAGCTTTTAAATTTACAGATTGATAGTTCTACCTTAAACTTTACAAACAACAAATAGCATAATAAGTGCTGGTTTCAGATATTATCAGTTATAATACAACTAAGAAAATCATCTGTTGAGAACTGCTGACCACTCAGATTGGACCTTACAGGCTCATGTTACCTCTCATGGTAACACCACAATGGTCTATTACTTAATTACAGGTTGGTGTTGATTTTACTTTCAGAATCTCAGGGAAGATTGGGTTTAATCAAACTGAACTGTATTAATCATGCTCATAAGATATCAATTATAAGAAATATCAGATGTTCCATGTCTACTGGCCAACTTATTCAGCTTCTGTAGCAAAATCCACAATTCCAAAGTAGAATTTGCTTGATGCACCTTACATCAGAACAGCAGGAGTTAGAGTGATGGGTGATTTTAATGGTAAGAGTCACAAAACTAAGATGACCTGATATATCATTTTCCTTTACCAGCATGTTAGGTACACGCTGCCCAAAAGGTAGTTGCTGTTCAGCTACCAGATAACGACTCAGACAAATTCTTACACATTGGGTATTCCTTTTCCAGTTTACATAGGTGCCTTTTACTGTCAGCATGTTCTTTTATATTTTATAGAATATTAATATTGATTAAAAACTCCCTGTTAATATTGCAGATATAACCACTCTATAATGTATTCTCCAGAGACTGAAGCCTGGTGGCCGTGTCTGATTGGTTACCAAGCCACCCACCTACTTAACTCTGGACATCTCTATGAGCATTTCACGTTCACTTTACAGTTCAGTCTGGGTTGGATCAGAGGTCTGGGTGGGTGAGCAGGTGATGGTCACCCCGTGCTGTCATCATGGGCTGTGCTTATTTCATCTTGCGGCTGGGCGGCTTCTAGTTCATAGAGTCCTTTCCATTTAGCCAGCAGATGGAAAAGAGGAGAGGGAAGCTTTTGTGGGAGTGTTTTATGGACTAGACTTGGAAATGGCACACATCACTTGTGTCTTCAACCCATTGTCCAAAACTCGATTGTGGCTGTACTTACCTGCAGGGCAGGTTAGGAAGCGTGGTGTAGGTGTGTATCTGTAAGAAGAAGAGAAACGGTTCTACGAATAACTAGACGCTGCCACCAGTTTTCAGATTATTCTTTAAGGTGATTTACTTACAAAGATAATTACTTCTCAAATTTCATGTCCCTTCCCAGCCAAGCTTTCTGAAAGAGTTGTTTCTGTAATACTTTAGTGTTGTGAAATCTGCTGTCTAGTGTGGTGTGGCTTTCGGCCATGCTGAAATTCCCTAGTGATCCTTGCGATGTCAATGGGTATTTACAGTCTGTATCTTAATCTTTCTACGGCATTTGGTGATTCCCTTCTTTTTCTTTCTTTGGCTTAGAATATAAAATATTTTTTCTTATTTCTTTGATTCCTATTCCTTTGCTGTGTCTTTAAATCTTGATATGCATAAATTATATCCTTGGACCTTTTTCATTCATGACCCCCTTTGGCTCCTCTCACTGTCTTTTTTTTTTTTTTTTTGGTAGAGACAGCGTCTCACTTTAACCCCCTCGGTAGAGTGCTGTGGCATCACAGCTCCCAGCAACCTCCAACCCCTGGGCTTAGG
Organism: Perodicticus potto; assembly: GCA_963574655.1. NCBI lineage: Eukaryota > Metazoa > Chordata > Mammalia > Primates > Lorisidae > Perodicticus > Perodicticus potto. The sequence continues at coordinate 28,809 of CAUYRH010111006.1, read as the reverse complement.
CGATTCTCTTGCCTCAGCCTCCTGAGTAGCTGGGACTACAGGCGCCCGCCACAACGCCCGGCTATTTTTCTGTTTTGCAGTTCGGCCAAGGCCGGGTTTGAACCTGCCACCTTCGGTATATGGGGCTGGCACCCTACTCGATGAGCCACAGGCGCCGCCCCTCTCACTGTCTTTTAACATATATATTTTTTGTATATTACCAGCTTTATAAATGTTATATATATAAAGTCAAAAACTGAACCTCTCATCCTTCCCTCAGATCACCTCCTCTCTTCCCCTCGTGAGTGACGCCTGGTCCACCCAGCCTCCTACGCAGTTCACAGTCATCCTTGGCTTCTCCTTCTCCCTCATTCTCCACATTGAGTCTGGTTCTTCTGCCTTCTTAGTATTTTCCAGTTTTGTTCACTTCTTTCTCCCACTGCTGCTGCCTGTTAGATTACAGCCTGAGTTTCTACGCGGCCTCCTGATTTATTTCTCACGTCTGGGACCCCATTCTAATGCAGGCGGGCGCAACTGTTCTGAACATGAAATCAGAGCACCCTTCATAATGTTAGACTCATAACGATTTCTGGGCCACTAAGCACCTCCCCCCAACTCCCCACTAATGCTCTAATTTTGTGCAAAAACCAGTGCACAGAACTATGCAGTTCAGTAAACACAGGATCATAAGCAGAGTTTCTTACAGGATGGGATTTGACTTACAAGTGGTGGCTTTAGCTAACCTCTCTATTTCTCTACTCCTCTTTGCAGCTCAACTCCTTGAAAGAGTTGTCTTATACTTCTTTTCTTCAATTATTTTTCCTCCCATTCTTTCTTTCTTTTTTTTTTTTAAATTAAAGATGGGCTCTATGTTACCTAGTGTGGAATGCAGTGGCCATTCACAGGTACAAAAATAGCACGCTATAGCCTTGAACTCTTGGCCTCAAGGGCTTCAGCGGTCTTCCTGCCTCAGCCTCCCAAGTTGGTGGGACTACAGGAACACATCACTGTTACCATGCTCCTCTCTCCCTTTTTTCTTTCTTTTTTTTTGTTTTTGAGACAGTGTTACTCTGTTACCCAGGGTAGAGTGCCATGGCATCATAACTCGCAACAACCTCAAACTCTTGGGCTCAAGCAGTCTTCTTGCCTCAGCCTCCCAAGTACCTGGGACTACATCACCCAGTTAATTTTTTTATTTTTTAGCAGCGATGGGACTCCCTCTAGCTCAGGCTGGTTCCGAACTCCTGAGCTCAAGCAATCCACCTGCTTCGGCCTCCCAGAGTGCTAGGATTGCAGGCGTGAGCCATGGCACTCGGCCTCTTTTTTTTTTTGTTTGTCTGTTACTTTTTGAGACAGGGTTTTGCTGTATTTAACTGGGCTACAGTGCAAGGGCATCATCATAGCTCACTGCAACCTCGAACTCCTGGACGCAACAATCCTCTTGCCTCAGCCTCCCAAGTAGCTGTGACTGTAGGTGTGCACAACTATATTCGGCTAATTTTTTCTATTTTGGGTAGAAATAGGGCCTTAGTCTTGCTCAGCAATCTCCCCAGAGTGCTCGGATTACAGGCATGAGCCACCATGTCTGGCCTGGAAAACTCTTTTGTCCCTGTTATAGTTTGAATTTTTTCAGCATTCATCTCTGTTAGTCTCTGTCTCACTTCATTGATTTTAGGCTTGGTTGTGTGACTTAATTTGGTCTATGTAATGTTAATAGATTTGAAACAAGCAGAGGCTTTAGTGTGCTTGTGGGGTTTAGCTTTCCTTTTGCACCTTAATGATAAGTTCTGAAAAGAACTTGCCCCAAGTAGCTGCTATACCTTGAGTTTGGGCCCTAGAAAGACTTAAATGGAACTGTCTTGAACTGGATCCCTAGCCTGTGTCCAAGCTCAACCAACCTTAGCTGGAAGCCGAATCTCCCAGCTGAACCAGCCTAAGTCCATTGAACCACAGCCAGCCTGCAATCTAGTAGTACAAGAACAGCACTGAGTGTGGGGTGTTTTGTTACACACCAGCACCGTGGCCGTAGCTGACAAATGCTTCCCTGCCGCCTATTCCAGCACAGCAGCAGAGTGAGCATTTAAAATCTAATCAGCTCAGGCCACACACACCCTTGCTTAAAATCCTGCAGTACATCCTGTCTCTCTCCGTAAAGTCCGAGTGTCGCAGTGGCCTCCCCGAGACTGCCGTCTGGTCCCTCCGTCCTTCCTCACCTCTCTGACCACATCTCCTGGCAGCTCTCCTTTCTCGCTCTCCTGCCTCTCTGGCTGCCGCTCGGGTCTCAGGTCTGCAGGTGCTGGTTGTCATCAGCTGCTTCTGTGTCTGGGAGACTCTCCCCACAAGTCGTGTGGCTGACTCACTTCCTGCAGGTCCTTGTTCAGCTGCCACTTTCTTAGTGAGGCCACTCTCAGGCCCCCATTTCACAGCTGCTGACATTCTGGACTCCCTACAGCCCTGCTCACCTTCTTCTTCTTTTTTTTTTAAATAACATTTATGACTTTCTAACATAGTATATGATTTGCCTTTGTTGTTTTTAATAAAGAGACAGGGTCTCTCTCTGTTTCCCAGGCTGAAGTGTATTGGTGCCACCGTAGTTCACTGCACCTCGGACTCTTGGTCTCAAGTGACCGGTCCTCCTCAGCCTCCGGAGTAGCTGGGGCTACACGGGTGCACCCAGCACCCCACTAATTTACTTTTTAAATATGTTATTGCATGCTGTCGCTGGATTGCAAGCTCCTCAGGTACAGGGATCTTTGCTACTTTTATTCGTTTTTTTTTATATATCCCAATAGCCTAGAATAGTGCCTGGCACGTAGTAGGCACCCAGAAAGTGTTAATTGAATGAATAAATGAACCAATTAACAAATAAGTACAAATTAATCATTCTGTTTTCTAAAATGTTCACATGTTGGAAATACATGAATGTGATTCCCAGCTTTTACTCTTGTGCAGAAATGGCTACTCATACAAAGTGGCCGTGGCGCTGTCTCTTTTTCTTGGATGGTTGGGAGCAGATCGATTTTACCTTGGATATCCTGCCTTGGGTGAGTATGTTTCACTAAAAAAAATACCGTGAAACTTGCATTCTTATTAAATATATGTATTCTTATAGATTAAACTATTGCATGTTATAAATTCCACGCAACTGGAGTTGAATAGTTAATGTTCTTCTGTAAGTATAGAACTCTCAGTTAGCTCTACAGTGCAGCTTCGGTAAGAAATATTGACTTTTCCTTTATGAAAACAGACACAGTAGTGTAGGCATTTACTGAAGAGAGTGGAGCGGAGCTGTCACTGCTAGTGCCAAGCGCACAGTGGAGGTTCAGTGAGCGTTTTCTGAACAAATGCACATCCCCTACCCTCCAAAGAAGTTCCTTCTACCTGAGCCTCTGTCACTAGAACCTATGTATTTCTTTCAGGACAAGTTGGGGTTGGGACTTTGGCAACCAGCTTGGTCTAGGCTGGGAGTCTGACTTCTGTCACTCTGAGCGTCCTCAGCATACCTTCCTCCTAGCTATAATCTTTACACTTACTGCAGTCACCAATACTTAGAAAACAATTTGTATTTGCCAATAGCTTTGGTTCAAACAATACTTTCACATGCCTCCTTTAGTTAAGCCATTACGACTGTAAATTTATCATCCTCTTTAAATCCTCTTAAACAGTTAGAAAACCATCACCGGCAAGGTTAAGGGATTTACTGAGTCTAGAGTCTTTGCTTTATTCTGTGACATATTTGTTGTTATCATCTTTGTTTTATGGATAGTGAGATTGTCACGAGATTAAGAGATTTACCCAAGGACACTCAGCCAGTAACCTCAATTTGAACCCAAATTTCTGGTTTCAGAGATCATGTTTTATTTACTGTAGTATTCTGCTTCTGTATTAGCCCTTCACTGTACACATTTACAAGTTTTGGATTGTTCTGCTTTCCAAATAGCAGAGTTAACCTTACTTCCTCCATGTAGCTGTACCAAAATTCAAAGAGGAATCTTCATTGTGGGAGTTAGTCGGGGTATGTTTCTGATAGCTGTACTTAAAACAGAGTTATAAATGCATTAAATAAAAGTCAAAGTGGCTGGGCGTGGTGGCTCATGCCTGTAATTCTAGCACTCTGGGAGGCCGAGGCAGGTGGATTGCCTGAGCTTGTAAGTTCAAGACCAGCCTGAAAAAGAATGAGACCCCTGTGGCTACTGAAAATAGAAAAACTGAGGCAAGAGGCTCACTTGAGCCCCAGAGTCAGAGGTTGCTGTGAGCTATGACACCACAGGATTCTACCTACAGCGACAGCTTGAGACTATCACACACACACAAAAAAGTCAAAGTTAGAAGGTCTATGTACACTAATTTATTTGGTTAACAAACATTTATTCAACATTTAAGTTGCTAAGTAAGTGCTATAGAAATAATGATGGAGATCATAGTGTATATTATTTAACAAGAAAATAAATACAAAATAAAACAAATATGTTGACAGGCCATTTTTTGATACAGCACTGTAATGTTGTCATAACAAAGTCCAACGCACTGAAAAGGGACTGATTCGTTTGGCTTCGGGTGTAAAGGAAGACTGCTTAGATGAAGAACCTTTGAGTTAGGTTTGGAAAGATGAAGAGACGACCGAGTTTTAAGGTATCGCAGGGAACAGCGTGTGCAGAGGCATAGGGGGTGAAAGAGCAGAGATGTGCATTAAGAGACAGGAGATAATTTAGCCTGTGGTGCAGGAAGAACAGTGGCAAGAGGTGAAATGCCTGGAGGAGTAGCCTTGAGTGTCTTGCTATGGATTTTAGATCTTTACATATCAGAAGTTACCCTTTAATTACCAGAAGTAGTGAAATTTGTTTAGGCAGAATGTCCTGGTCTGATTTATATTTCAGGAAGGTAATATTGGAGGAATGATAGGGAATGGCTTAGATTAGAGAGAGTTGGTGGCTGAGTAACCTGCGAGGAGGTTAGTGCAGTCATCGTGTTGGGTAATAGTGAACTCTACTTCCATGCTCTGCGTTATAGCAAACACAGCTGAACCCCATACACTATGTACAGAAGGCCTCGGAGTTGCCAAAATAACTATCATTTAGCCTAACCCTTTTAAAAATGATGGATAGATGGAGAAACTAGGTTCATGTGAGAAAGTAACATGACGTGGTGATAGATAAAATAAATCCCAGATCTTCTGGGTTAGTCTTTGCATTTTCTGACCCATACTCTTTAAAGAAGACAGTACTATATGTGTCTTCAGAAAGATTTCTAACTTTTAAAAAGTTTTTAAAAGATTAGGAGGGGAAGGAGAAATCCTATTCTTTAGAACACTTTATTCTATGATGATTTTAAATAGTAGATGTATTTTAAATGTTTGAGTTAGTGAGTGACTTTTTATTGTCTTGTGAAGTATGTCGGAGGAGCTGTCATTTCTTATGTGTAAGTTAATGTTTTTGACTCACCGTAATACATAATAATATGTTGGTGTATATATATTATGCATTTTTTTTATTGCAAAATAAACTCCAGGTAATAAAGCTTTGTATATGGATAGTGGCTCTGCCCGGGCTGCCTTTCTGTGGCTGCCGCTCCCCCAGTCTACTATAGCTTACATCAAAGAGATGGGGCTTTCGGTTTGAAGCTTAGGTTCCCTGAACTCGCAAATCTAACTTGTAACATTCGACCTTATGCTTCAGTGTAAAGGGTTTTTGTAAACTTTAATGTACTTTATAATAACAACCTTTAGCTATTGATTAATTAAAGAAATATTTTGACTGCTAGCTTGAAGAAAACAACCCATCAAAAGACAAAATTACAACACATTTAGCTTAAAGATCTCAATTGGTTTTATTTGCAATACTATAATAAGGCAACACTTTATTCCATAAAATAGAATAATTGTTCCAATGAGCTGAAAAGGGCTGAAGCAAAGACAAACAGCATTAGTTGTTTCAAAAATACTTTCATGTAAGGCAGGGACAGGAAAATAGAAACATACCTGATTAGGCCGGGCATGGTGGCTCACGCCTGTAATCTCAGCACTCTGGGAGGCCAAGGTGGGTGGATTGCCTGCGCTCACAAGTTCAGTCTGAACCAGCATGAGACTGTGTCTCTAAAAACAGCCGGGCGTTGTGGTAGCACCTGTGGTCCCAGCTCTTTGGGAGGCTGAGGCAAGAGAATCTCTTAAGCCCGAGAGTTTCAGGTTGCTGTGAGCTGAACAACTTGCTCTTATCTATTAATAAAAGATTTTAAACTGGCCTGTTTGGGAAATTGGCTGTTGTCTCTCCTGATCTCTCAGAAAGCCAGACAACAGCATAGTTTAGATGTGCAGCTTTATCAGAGGTGACTCCATTCTGATTTTTAGTCTTCTGGGGCCTAGTACAGAAGCTTGGGCCAGTGGTCTCCTGTGATTTATATTTGACAAACTCTCATTCCCCAGGAGTTGGAGGTTTCCGTGAGCTGTGATGCAACGGCACTCTATCCAGGGTGACAGCTTGAGGCTCTGTCTCAAAAAAAAAAAAATCTCTATTCTATTTTTTAGTGGGGTTTTAGAAGGAGAAGGGCTAAATGGGCATATCAAATTTTTTATCTTTAACTGAAATTCTTCGTATCTTTATACATTCAAATACAGAATTCTGTCCTTCTTTATCTTACTTGCATTTAACTTATCTTGTTATAAGGATTTGGATTGTATCAGCTAAGCTAATCTAATATGTAAAAATTACAGTGTTAATTTTTAACTATATTTTTAATTTTTACTAAGACTCTAAGGTTGAGGAATTTTGGTATTAAAATTAAAATGATCATTGCCATTAAAAAAGGAATTTTAATTTGGTATTAAAATTAAAATGGTCAGTGACTGTGGCTCAGTAAGTAGGGGCGCTAACCCCATATACCAAGGGTGGTGGGTTCAAACCCAGACCCTGCCAAACTGCAACAAAAAGTACCCAGGCACTGCGGCGGGCGCTTATAGTCCCAGCTACTCAGGAGGCTGAGACAAGAGAATCGCCTAAGCCCAAAAGCTGGAGGTTGCTGTGAGCTGTGATGCCATGGCGCTCTACCGAGGGCGACAAAGTGACAGAGTCTCTAAAAAAAAGAAAAGAAAGAAGTAAAAGTTCTTAACTGCATAACTAGTGTTGACTAGTATGAAAGTAATTACAGATAGAGTCTCAAATTTCATTTTCCAGTGGCACACATCTGGAGTCTCAGCTCCTGGGAGGCTAAGCTGGGAGAGCTGCTTGAAGGCAGGAGTTCGAGGTCTCAGTGTTTTGTGGTCACGTGACTGGCACAGTGCACCAGCCTGGGTGAAAAAGGAAAGAATTAAAGAATTCCATTTTCTTATAACCTTATTTAATCTTTCTTCTTGGTTATGAAAAGTAGTGATCCTATTTATATATAGCTTTGTAAAGTACTTCCTTAATGCCTTTTAACGTCATTGGAATTTAATTTTTTTTTTTTTTTTGAGGCAGAGTCTCATGTTGCCCTTTGTAGAGTGCGGTGGCGTCACAGCTCACAGCAACCTCAAACTCTTGGGCTCAAGCGATTCTTTTGCCTCAGCCTCCCAGGTAGCTGGGACTACAGGTGCCCACCACATTGCCTGGCTATTTGTTATTGTTGTTGCACTTGTCATTGTTGTTTAGCAGGCCTAGGCCAAGTTCAAACTTGCCAGCCCCTAACCACTGAACTATGGGCACTGAGCCTGGCATTTAATATTTAATTATTTTCTATTGAGGTATGATTGACAAAAAAATTGTACATATTTAAGGTGATAATGTGAAGTTTACATATAATTATACCTTGTGAGGCCAGGCACCGTGGCTCACACCTGTAATTCTAGCACTCTAACAGGCTGAGGTGGGTGGATTGCTTGAGGAGTTCAGGACCAGTCTGAGCAAGAGTGAGACCCTTTCTCTACTAAAAATAGAAAAACTAGCCGGGTGTGGTGGCGGGCACCTGTAGTCCCAGCTACTCAGGAGGCTGAGGCAAGAGGATCACTTGAGCCCAAGAGAAAAGGTTGGTGTGATGCCACGACACACTGCTGAGAGCAGCACAGTGAACGTCTGTCTGAAAAAAATAATAAAAATAATAATAATCATAACAATAGTACCTTGTGTAATGATTACCATAAGCAAGCTAAGTAACACGTTCGCAGTCTGGCACACGTCAGATTTTTTTGTATGTGATTAGAATATTCAACATCTAGTGCCTTAACAAAGTTCACATATACAATTTTTTTTTTGTAGAGACAGAGTCTCACTTTTTCACCCTCGGTAGAGAGCCGTGGCGTCACAGCTCACAGCAACCTCAAACTCCTGGGCTTAGGTGATTCTCTTGCCTCAGCCTCCCGAGAAGCTGGGACTACAGGCACCCGCCACAATGCCTGGCTGTTTTTTTGTTGCAGTTGTTTAGCTGGCCTGGGTTGGGTCAAACCCGCCACCTTCAGTGTATGTGGCTGGCACCGTAACCACTGTGCTACGGGCACGGAGCTGAATTTCCTTTTTTTAAAAGACTAATTAATATTCCATGTGTATGGTCATATCATGATTTATATTTTAATAAGCCATCTGTATAAGGGGTCAATATCCAAAATATACAATGAACTCATACAACTCAATAGCAAAAAAACAAATAACCAGATTAAAAAATGAGCCTGAATAGTCATTTTTTTCCAGAGACCTTCAGATGTGCAACAATCAGAGCCACAGTGAGAGTCCACACCTATTAGGTTGTTCATTAGCGAAAAGACAAGTGAAAACAAGTGTTGATGAGGATGTAGCGGGAAAGGAGCCTCGTGTGCTCTTCATGGGGCTGTAAATTGGTGCAGCCCTGGTGGAGCCTCTGCGGTCCATCCCACGGCTCCCGGGCTGCGTGTAGATCGTGTGAAGACATTTTCATTTGTCTGTGGTGGCAGATATCATGAAAATTATGCACAGATATTTTTTCGTTTTGCTCATTAGCCTTGTTAGTGTTTGTGTATTTAATCTTTGGCCCAACACAACTTTTCTTCCAGTGTGGCAGAGAGAAGCCAAACGTTTAGACAGCTCTGGGAGAGCTTCTTCAAAAAATTAAAAGTAGTACTGCCATACGATCCGTCAATCCCACTTCTGGGTATATATCCAAAGGAAATGAAATCAGTGCGTCCGAAACCGCTGCCCTTCCAGGTTCCGGGCAGTATCATTTACAGTAGCCAAGGTGTGGGAACGTGACCTGTGTCTATCAGTGGACGAGCAGAGTTTCAGGAGAGCGGAGTAAGCAATGTAAACCCCGTGGGTGTGAAACTTACTTTATTTATTTATTGAGACAAAAGTGTCACTCTGTTGCCCTGGGTAGACTACTGTGGCATCATTTAGCTCACAGCAACCTCAAACTCCTTGCCTCAGGGCGGCGCCTGTGGCTCAGTGGGCAGGGCGCCTGCCCCATATTCTGAGGGTGGTGGGTTCAAACCTGGCCCCGGCCTAACTGCAACAAAAAATAGCCGGGCATTGTGGCGGGCGCCTGTGGTCCCAGCTACTTGGGAGGCTGAGACAAGAGAATCGCCTAAGCCCAGGAGTTGGAGGTTGCTGAGAGCTGTGTGACGCCACCGCACTCTACCCAGGGTGACAGAATGAGACTCTGTCTCTGCAAAAAAAATAAAATAAAACAAAGAAAACTCCTTGCCTCAGCCTCCTGAATAGCTGGGACTATAGGCTCCCACCACTACACCCAGCTCCTTATTTTTTTTTTTTTTTTGTGACAGAGTCTCAAGCTGTCACCCTGGATAGAGTGCCAGAACTCAATGACATCACAGCTCACGGCAACCTCCAATTCCTGGGCTCAAGCGAGTCTCCTGCCTCCACCTCCCAAGTAGCTGGGACTACAGGTGCCCACCACAACGCCCGGCCATTTTTTGGTTGCAGCCATCATGGTTGTTTGGCGGCCAGGGCTGGATTCAAACCTGCCAGCTCAGGTGTACGTGGCTGGCACCTGAGCCACTTGAGCCACAAGTGGCTTTTTCTATTTTCAGGAGAGATGGGGGTCTCGCTCTTGCTGAGGCTGGTCGTGAACTGAGCTCGAGGGATCCTCCCGCCTCATCCTTCTAGAGTGCTCAGATTACAGGTGTAAGTCACCAAGCCCAGCTGGAAACTTAACTCTTTTAAAATAATTTAATGTTTAGTGTGATATTTCAGAATGAGATGGGGGTACTGAGTTCAATATTTTATAAAATGTTAAAAATCCTTTAAGAAAAATTTTCTCTCTAGAGAAAATTCCTTTTTTAGCCTATTTCTTAGAATTGTGTTCTTTTAGCTGATTTATTCAATACACCACAGCTGCTTTGGCAGGAAACCTTTTGCCAAGAAGCTTATTTTTCTAATAATATTCTTTGTGTTTTTAACTCTATGTTAACATTTATAATTTTTTTTTTTTTGTAGAGACAGAGTCTCACTTTATCGCCCTTGGTAGAGTGCAATGGCATCACAGCTCACAGCAACCTCCAACTCCTGGGCTTAGGCAATTCTCTTGCCTCAGTCTCCCAAGTAGCTGGGACCACAGGCGCCCGCCACAACACCTGGCTATTTTTTTTTTTTTTTTTTTTAAAGAAATAGGGTCTTGCTCTGCCACCCAGGCTGGAGTGCAGAGGTGCAGTGATGGCTCACTGTAACCTACAATTCTTGGGCTCAAGCTGTTCTCCTGCCTCAGCCTTCTGAGTAGTCGGGACTATGACTACAGATGCATGTCAGCACACCTGCCTAACTTTTAACATTATTTTTTGTAGAGGTGGAGTTTTGCTATGTTGCCCAGGCTGGTCTCAAACTTTTAGGCTCAAGCAGTCCTCATGCCTTGGCTTTCCAAGATGCTGGGATTACAGGCATAAGCCAGCATGCCTGGCTTGTGTTTTTGTAATGTGCAATAACTAACATATTAAATTCTGTTTGCTTATCTGTAAGATTAAAGGATTGTAGATTTTCAAAGATGCTAGCTCTTTTGAAAACAGGTAGCAGGAAAGTATTGTGTTTTCCTAGTTATACTCATGTTAAAATTTAAATTTTTTTTATGAGAAAACAGAGGTTTATGTGTTGTTTTTTTTTCTTTTTTATTAAATCATAGCTGTGTACATTAGTGCAATCATGGGGTACAATGTGCTGGTTTCAGATACATCTGAAACACTTTCATCAAACTGGTTAACATAGCTTTCATGGCATTTGTGTTTTTGTTTTTTTTTTTTTTTGAGACAGAGTCTCAAGCTGTCACCCTGGGTAGAGTGCTGTGCCGTCACAGCTCACAGCAATCTCAAACTCTTGGGTTCAAGCAATTCTCTTGCCTCGGCCTCCCAAGTAACTGGGACTACAGGCGCCCTCTGCCACGCCCGGCTATTTTTTGGTTGCAGTTGTCATTGTTGCTTAAGCAGGCCCAGGCTGAGTTCGAACGTGCCAGCCTTGTTGTATGTCGCCGGCACCCTGCCGACTGAGCTACAGGTGCCGCCGGTTTGTATGTTTTTAAGCCCAAATCTTAATTATCTTTGGTATTATTATTCATTTAAAAGAATTGAATTTACCAGTTTGGACTGTTGTGTAATATCCACAGATCATAGAACAAATAAGGAGATTTGCAGCTTCAACTCTTCTGCCTTGAAAGTGCTCCTCTATAGGTGCAGAAACAAAAAGAATATTGATGCCTCATTACCAACTCATCATACAACACTTGCAGTTCGGCAGACAGTCTCAGTTAAAATCTGCATTCTTTAAAAAATGCAGACAGAATAGTCTTTGAAAGACTCAACTTGTAATGAAACAAAAATACCAAAATACCCCAAATTAATCTGTTTTTTTAAATCTCAGTGAATCCTATTGCTGAATTGCTATTTTTAAAATGTAAAGTTTAAATTACTAAAATATAAAAGAGTACATTCAAAATATGACCTAATGTTCATCTGGCAACATAATCTTTTTTGAAAGAATATACTTATAATAATGGTTAGGGATAAAAATGGATACTTCTTGATTAAAAACACTGTGTTATTGGGAATATTAAAACTATTTTTAAAATCAAAGCTTATAATTCATTCTGTAATATGAAGTTAGCATGTAGGGTTGAACAAAGAGACCTAATACTTTTTTCTTAGAATAAAAGTAATTTACTTTTGGTATTTACAAATAGTGTATCTTTTTTTTTTTTTTTAGAGACAAAGTCTTATTTTATCACCCTCGGTAGAGTGCTGTGCCATCACAGCTCACAGCAACCTACATCTCCCGGGCCTAGGTGATTCCCTTGCCTCAGCCTCCCGAGTAGCTGAGACTACAGGGGCCCGCCAGGATGCCCGACTATTTCTAGAGACAGGGTGTCGCTCTTGCTAAGGCTGATCTTGGAACCCGTGAACTCAGGCAATCCATGTGCCTTGGCCTCCCAGAGTTCTGGGATTACAGGCGTGAGCCACCATGCCTAGCCTTACTGATTAATGTTGATACTGGTTTTAATAAATATTTTATAGAGGGGCAGTGCCTATGGCTCAGTGAGTAGGGCGCTGGCCCCATATAGTGAGGGTGGTGGGTTCAAACCCAGCCTCAGCCAAACTGCAACAACAATAACAACAAAAATAGTGTTTGTGGCGAGCACCTGTAGTCCCAGCTACTCAGGAGGCTGAGGCAAGAGAATCGCCTAAGCCCCAGAGCTGGAGGTTGCTATGAGCTGTGATGCCACGGCACTCTACCAAGGGCCACAAAATGAGACTCTGTCTCTAAAAATAAATAAATGTCTTATAGAATATGTACTACATAAAAGAATTTGTGCTATGTGTTGTGGTTCAAGTTGATCAGTGTATTTTTACAGATACAGACTGTTGATATGGTCCATTTCTTTAATAGTCATATTGAATGCTAATTTTAGACTAGGTATTATACTAGGCAGAGAATGACACAACCCCTACTTCAAGTGGTTCACAGAAATATAGGGAAACAGACAAATAAATGAATAATAACTCATAGCACAGAATGTGTAATAAATTTAGAGTTAAGGGCAGGGTGTGGGGGAGTATCTAAAATGGCATTAATTCCATTCTTGGAGCATTAGAGAAAGCATCCCAGAAGAGCAAACTAAGTGGTCTTGGGGTTCTCGTTTTGTTGCCCTGGCTGGAGTGCAGTGGCTATTCACAGACACGTTTTACCTCTCTACACCCTTGAACCTGGGCTCAAACCATCTTCCTGCCTCAGACTTCCGAGTAGCTGGGACTGTGGGCAGGGACCATCACGCTTGGCTCTGAACTAAGTTTTACACAATGATAAAGAGTGACCTAGATGATGGGGAGAGTGGGGGGCAGAGAAGGCAGAGAATAGCACAACACCTAAAATTACAGCGATGCGCTGGACGAGGGAGGTCTGAGAGCCTGGAATAGCAGGAGAGGACCGAGGTGGTTTGTTCGGCTGTACCACAGGAAGGAGTTTGTAAGAGATGTGACTAGGTTAGATGAAGTTACATTAATGAGTGGATTTATGCTGTCTGAATTTCTTGATTACAATAATTTTAGTAGTAGAAACAGCGATAGCAAAAGTAGAAGCAGAATTGATATTTATTAAATGGGTCTCATTATCTCATTTAATTCTTAGTGGCCTTTCTGTCTTTTTTTTTTATTGAGACAGAGTCTCACATTGTTGCCCAGGAGAGTGCTGTGGCGTCACAGCTCACAGCAAGCTCAAACTCTTGGGCTCAAGCAATTCTCTTGTCTCAGCCTCCTGAGTAGCTGGCACTACAGGCGCCTGCCTCAATGCCCAGCTATTTTTAGAGGTGGGATCTTACTCTGGCTCAGGCTGGTCTCGAACCTGTGAGCTCAGGCAATCAACCGGCCTCAGCCTCCCAAGTGCCAAGATTACAGGTGTGAGCTACCTCCCACCCCCCGGCCCCTTACCTACATATTTCAATCTGATTTTTGTATTTCCAGGTTGTATGTGGGAGTGAACTTATTCACTTTTATGATTTTTAGCTGATATCTATTTGTAGTTAAAAATTTGGAACTACCTTTTCACAAAGAATCTTGTTACATACTACTTTTATATTTCAAATTAGATATCTTATAAGAAATGCAGTTTTAACTTCATAAGAGAGTCATCATCCCGCCTCCAGCCACCGCGAAGTCACCTCTTACAGTCTTTTATGTTTGGGCCATGTCATTGTCTGTGTCCTGGGTTCAGTGCTATCTTGTCATCTGTTTTAGTATCTTAATTCTCAGAGGGGGTCCAAAGATAAAAATGTATACAGTGCCCAGAACAGAATTGTTGATTTTGACTGTGGAGCTAATGAACAGAAGATGATTGGGGGGGAAATGTAGGATAAATGAAAGATAATTGGAGCTGGGCACTATAGCTCACACCTGTAATCGTAGCACTTTGGAAGGCTGAGGTGGGAGGGTCACTCGAGTTCAAGAGTAGCCTGAGCGATAGGAAGAACATGTCTCTATGAAACATAAAAAATCAGCTGGACATGGTGGTATACACTGGAAGTCCCAGGTACTCCCCAAGCTGAGGGAAGAAGATCGCTTGAGCCTAGGAGTTTGAGGTTGCAGTGAGCTTTGATGATGCCACTGCCCTCTAGCCTGGGTTACAGGGTGAGACCCTCTCTAAAAAATAATAATAATAAAATGAAATAAATTTAATTGTGTTACTAATAAAATTTTTCAATTTTTTTTTTGGACAGAATCTCACTATGTCGCCCTTGGTAGAATGGCATCACGGCTTATAACAACCTCAGACTCTTGTGCTTAAGCAATTCTCTTGCCTTAGTCTCCCAAGTAGCTGGGACTACAGGTGCCTGCCACAATGCCCGGCTATTTTTGGTTGTAGTTGTCATTGTTGTTTGGCAGGTCCAGGCTGGGTTCCAACCTGCCAGCTCTGTTGTATGTGGCTGGTGCCCTAGCCGCTGAGAGCTATAGGTGCCAAGCCAAAATTTTTCAATTTTAAAATATCATCAATGTTTTTTCCTGATTACTTTTTTGTGGTATAACAATTTATATATTTGAACTTTCTACTCTAAATGTAAAGTTTGGATTACACAGTATATTAATTCTAAATAAATAAAGATTTTAGGATTAAAAGATGCTCTTAACTCTGGTGTACTGAAATTTAAAGATTATTTCCTTAGGCCTTTTCTCTTAAAAATTTTTGTCAGATTATATTGAATTTTTCTTTTTCTTTTTTTTCTTTTTATTTTTTAAGACAGGGTCTTAGGCTGAGGCAGGTGGATTGCATGAGCTCATGAGTTCGAGAATAGCCTGAGCCAGAGCAAGACCCTGTCTTTAAAAGTAGCTGGGCATTATGATGGGCTCCTATAGTCCCAGCTACTTGGGAGGCTGAGGCAAGGGGATCACTTGAAGCCCAAGAGTTTGAGGTTGCTGTGACCCAGGGTGACAGAGTGAGAATCTGTCTCCAGGAAAAAAAAAAAAAAGGGTCTTGCTTTGTTGCCCAAGCTGGAGTGCAGCATCATGATCCTAGCTCACTACAGCCTTGAACACCACTCAGGGATCCTCCGGCCTCAGCCTCCCAAGTACCTGGGACCACAGGCGTCCACCACAACCCCCAGCTATTGTTTTGTTGCAGTTTGGCGGGGGCTGAGTTTTTACCCATCACCCTTGGTATATGGGGCTGGGGCTGGTGTCCTACCCACTGAGCCACAGGCACTGCCCTTAAAGTGTTACTTTTATATTCTAGATATAAAGAATTTGTGATATATATAAGGGATTTTTTGAAAATATAAAAGTTTGTTAATATTTATAACACTTTCTAGATTGTAAATGGCTTTACCTTCTTTTCTAGGTTTGTTAAAGTTTTGCACTGTAGGGTTTTGTGGAATTGGGAGCCTAATTGATTTCATTCTCATTTCAATGCAGGTAAGTTAGTTTCAATCTAGAATGTAAACTACTTTTACATTCACAATTGAGTTCTGCGATCTTCTGGTATACTTAACGTTTTTAATATACCTGTATTAGGAAGCAGACAGGAATGCTTGCTTCAGTATTTTTTCAGACAGAGGGGCTCTGTTTTCAGCACTTCCCAAACCAGTTAGTGGTTCTAGGAGGCCTCCCAGGTTATTAGAAAGGATTCCATCTCCAATGTGAGTTCAACCCAGCTAACGAGGTTTTGTTACTGAGTAACTTTCCAGAATCTTCCAGTGTGTGTTCAGTCTCTAAGAGGAATTGTGGTTATTTCTTAGCTTACTACTTTCCTGATAGTCACAGTCACCTTGTCAGTTACTACAAAAAGAACTTGAAGGGGTGTCGATGTGAATATTGTGGAGGCAGAAACAAGATCTTTTGCACCAAATAGGCACTCTGTAGTATTCTGTTGGACGCACATTACAAAAACTGAAATCCATCTACTTAAGCCAAAAAGACAAAGGAATGTGTGTGCACTCTACGAATGTAGGAGTGGGGCTGGCCTCAGGCAGGACCAGGTCCACACCAACCAATGATGTGAATCCCCTCCTGACACCCACTCCGCGCCTCTCACTGGCCTGGGTCTCCTCTGCCGCAGGAGTGTGGGCCAGCAGGCATTTTAACGTCCCACCCGATGTTTTCCGTTAAATTGTACTGAGCTGGTTGTGACTGACTCACAGGATTCCTAAGTTAGAGAAGAGGATGAATGTCTGGCAGCGGTGTGGTCTGTGGCCGGACAGCGTCCGGCAGGCGCTCCTGGAGCACTGACGCCTTCAGCAGTGAGCGGGCTTCACTCTGCTTCCTCCCGCTGCTGCCTCTTCACTCTGTCTGCTTGACACTGTCATTGTATTTCAAAAGAAAGTCAAAATCTTGGAGATTGTGGTACCATACTGTGAGGAGGAGGCAGCATATGGACCAATAAGATACCAGAATTAAACAAGGAAAATATTTGGTTTTAAACTGGGGATTTTTCTGTCTTTCCTCATAAACATCCTGCCTTCCCGGCTGGGAGAGGAAGCGGCAGGAAGAGGCTGAGGTGCCCGTGCACATGTGCTCAGAGA
This sequence comes from Perodicticus potto, assembly GCA_963574655.1. NCBI lineage: Eukaryota > Metazoa > Chordata > Mammalia > Primates > Lorisidae > Perodicticus > Perodicticus potto. Next base: position 11,895 of record CAUYRH010111006.1, on the reverse strand, counting down.
CGGGTTTCTCACTTGGGGTGAGGATCCCGGGGATTCAGTTGTCACTGGGATTCTTCACGTTGCGAGATCCAGAATCCAGGGGCCTTTGAAACCCACCATTTCCATCACGTTTTCCCGAGGCCCTTTCTCTGGTCATGTCACCGCTTTGCAGCTCTCACTGTGGAATCGCAGAGCTGGTCGGATTCAGCCCCTGCTCTGGTTCACGTATCCCTGACCTGTTTGCAGTAAATAGTTCTTTTCTTAACGATCTGCTGGGACTGAGACTATCACATTAAAAATTGTTGGTGTAGAATTAGAGTGAATGTCTGTGGTAAATTTCCCTGAATCAGACATTTTAATAGTTAGGCCAGTTTAGATTTCTTTCCGACTGGGGACAAATAAATCAGTTTATAGCCCAGTAAGATGGTCGCCTTAGTCTGCATGTCACTTAATATATTTAACATGTGATATCGGCTACTTTAGTTTTAGGGAGTTAATTTTTTTGGTAAATTAAATACATTTTTTAACAAATACATAAACTATATTTATATCCTGCATATATTTTTCCAGTTTCATATTTTGTTCATCATCTTTTTGTTTTGTTTTTCTTTCCTTCCCCATTCTCTACATTCCTGATAATTATTTTTTCTTTTTTAAAATTTTTCATAATTAAATATTATTCGCCAGTGAATAGCAAAGTTTTTCTATTGGACTATGACCCCATAAGTGTACTGGGCACGGATTCAAGAGCCATACAAATATATTTCCCTGCTTCTCACCACTGCACCTGCCTAATCTAAAAAAAAAAAAAAAATACTGTACTTTGTCACAGTGTCTATAGCAAAAATTTAGGAGAAAATACTTCTATGAGTTTATTTGTTAATAAACCTTAGAAGTTTGTATTTTTATTCTTAAAAATATACAAATAATATGAATGATAAGTTATGTGAAATAATCCATAGAAAACATCAACAAAGTCTAAGTCATGGATGCACGTGTGGTTTGTGGTCTCTCCCCTATAGGTAACTTACCAGTGCTGCTATACACATATGTAGTTATTCCTAAGGTAGTTCTCGAGATTTAAAGACTCTCATATTTTTTGTGCCTGTATATTTTTATATACATCATGAAGGATTAAGTTTTTATTGGGAAAAAATACAAGAATATTTTGATTACATTTAAGCTTCTTTCCTCATTTGCACAGTATGGACTTTTTTTCTTTTTTTAGAAACAGCAGAGGGCTGCTGAGTGGGCATGCTAAGCCAGCAGCACTTGTGTGTACTACACCAAGCAAAGAGAAAAGAGATTCTCTGTGTTAAGTGGGGACAAGACAGCCACAAACCAGAGAGATGAGGACGTGTAGAAGGAAGGTGGGAATGTGTATTAGAATATGGAAAGCTGTTAGAAGATAGCGCACAGGGGCTCTTTCCTTGTTATAGTTAAAAACATCCAGTGCGTCATGGATGAAATTTCATTTTCATTCTTTGTAGTGTTCTAGAATAGATTTCATTAAGGAAATAATAACTATATAAGCAGCAGAAATTCACAAAAGCAGTATAATCTTCAAAACGTCTATGAATTTTATGAATAATTTATCTTTATGTCTTGATAGTGTGGTATTTCATATTATATATCTCTGGCTCTGAATTATATACCGCTGTGTATTAGTGTTATTTTGGGTTTTTTGGAGGAGTTGTTTTGTTTATTTATTTATTTTGAGACAAAGTTTCACTATGTAACCCTTGGTAGAGTACTGTGGCATCACAGTTCATAGCAATCTCAAGCTCTTATGCTTAAGCAATTCTCTTAAGCCTCCCAAGTAGCTGGGACTACAGGCGCCACCACAACGCCCAGCTGTTTTTTAGAGATGGGGTCTTGGGTCTTGCTCTTGTTCAGACCGGTCTGGAATCTGTGAGCTCAGGCAATACCCCCCCCTTCGGCTTCCCAGAGTGCTGGGATCACAGGCATGAGCCACCGCACTCAGCTGGGGCCTTTATTGGGGGGGGGGGTGCTTTTTCATAAAGGGATTGATCTCACTCATGAGGGCTGAGTCCTCAGTACTTAATCATTTTACAAAGTCCCCACCTCCTATAGGATTAGATGTCAACATATGAATTTGGGAGGAACAGAAACATTCAGACCATAACAGGACTTTAGATAAAATCCTAAATTTCACAGGTCACTTAAGAGGTAATGAAGAAAAATGAAAGGTGAAAGCCGGGCATGGTTGCTCACACCTGTCATCCTAGCACTCTGGGAGGCGGGCGCCTGTGGTCCCAGCTACTTAGGAGGCTGAGGCAAGAGACTTGCCTAATCCCAAGAGCTGGAGGTTGCTGTGAGCTGTGACACCATGGCACTCTACGGAGGGTAACAGAGGGAGACTGTCCCTAAAAAAAAAAAGAAAAGAAAAAATGGGATCATGTCAAGCTAAAAAGCTTCCACACAGCAAAGGAAACAATCTACAAAGTGAAGTGACAGCCCACAGAATCAGAGCACAAATTTACAAAGTACCCATCTGACAAGAGATTAAAACCAGAATCTATAAGGAGCTCAAACAAGTCCATAGCAAAGAATCCCAAATAATCCGATTTAAAAGCGGGCAAAAGATTTGAATAGACTTCTTTCAAAAGAAGACATAAAAATAGTCAACTGGTATTATGGAAAATTGCCTAATATCACTGATCATCACAGAAAGGCAAATCAAAACCATAATGAGATACCATCTCCACCCAATTAAAATGGTTTATATCAAAGAAACAGTCTGCTGGTGAGGATGTGGAGAAGGGGAGCCCTCGCACACTGTTGGCGGGGTGTAAATCAGCACAGCCACAGTGGAGGTGCCTCAGAAACCACAGCAGAACTGCCGTGTCACCCAGCAATCCCACTGTCGGCTGCAGAGCCAAAGGAAGGAAATCAGTGCATCAGAGATGTGTCTGCACGCCCATGTTACTGCGGCACTACTCACAATAGCCCAAATGTGGCATCAGCCTCCGGAGGTGCCTAACAGCAAATTAATATGTAGATTTGTGTTAATTTGGTTGTAAGAGTAGTAAAACTTCATTATAGGACAAATATATATTTGTGTGCATGTCAGTTGTTGGGGTTTGGTTTGTATGTTTTTGAGGTAGGTCTGAGACTCTTATTACCTGGGCCAGAGTGCAGTGGTGTCATAATTCACTACAACCTCCAGCTCCTGGGCTCAAGTGAATCTCCTGCCTCAGCCTCAGAAAAGCTGGGACTACAGGCACCTGCCATCGTGTTATGGACACAAAATGCAATCTGACTTTTAAGAAAATGTACGTTTACTTATTTGGGGGGAATTGAGATGGACGCAGGTGGCTTCATTACCCTCTAATTGCAGACAGCTGAATCCTCTTTTGTCACCAGACTATTAGGTCTTCAGGAGATTATTTGATCTTGCCCATGTTAATACTCATATTCTGTGGATGGAGAAACTCAGGAATGTTTTAGATAGAAAAAGGGTGCACAAGACAGGACACATTGTATAAAGTGTTCTTATTTTTTTCTTTTGCTTAATTCATTTATTTATTACCTTTGAAATTTGTAAACTATTTGAGTTACCTAAGAAATATGATGTCAGTGCAGAGCCTTTAATTAGGGTCATATGTGTTAATAAAGTCCTCACTTTTCCCCCCTTTATCTAAACATGTACAAACAAAAATACAGTTTACAGTGGCAAAGGTTAACACTCCAACATTAATTAATAAAGCTCAAACAAGGTAAGCTCTTTTTTGTGTGATAAACACAAGTAACATTAAATTTGTCACTTTATATCACAAAAGCAAGTATCCCACATACTCAATACTAATCTGAAGCCAGTAGACAAACTAATACCTGCACACACAAGAGAAAATCTTAATTTAATTCAAGTTGGGGGAAAGGGAGAGGAGGGAAGGGTCAAGCTCTTACCTGACGGGCAGGAATGAAGGGTCCATGGCACACCTCCTGGGTGAGGGGCACAGCCACATTTAATCTACTTTTTAGCTTTATGAATTTGCCTATTCTAGATGTTTCGTATAAATGGAATCTTGTAACACTTGTCCTTTTGCGTCTGGCTTATTTTGGATTTTCAAGCTTAGTGGTAATGTAGCATGTACCAGAACTTCATGCCTTTAAGGCTGAATAATACTCAGTTCTGTGTATGAATCACAGCCATCTGTTGATGGACACAAGTTCATATCTGTTTAAGTCTCTGTCCAATTCTCTATTATGTGCTTTGGAAAAGGTAAACTTTTATGTAAAGCTAAATGAAAACAATATCTTTGTGACTCTTGATAGATTAAGCCTTCTTAAACAAGATCCCAAAAACATAAAGGAGGGGGAAAAAAACAATAAATTTCTCTACTGTACCTTAAAATTAGGAAATTTGCTTTTAAAAAGGATGCCATAAGACTGGGCACAGTGGCTCCTGCCGGTAGTCCTAGCACTTTGGGAGGCCAAGGCGGGTGGATTGCCTGAGCTTGTCTGGGTCCCACCCCAGGGGCAGGGTCTGCAAAGACTTATGGAAACTGGTGGTGACTGACTGAAGACATAGAGAGTTAGAAATGACGGTAAAGATTGGGCGGCGCCTGTGGCTCAGTGAGTAGGGCGCTGGCCCCATATACCGAGGGTGGCAGGTTCAAACTCGGCCCCCACCAAACTGCAACAACAAATAGCCGGGTGTTGTGGCGGGGCACCTATGGTCCCAGCTACTCGGGAGACTGAGGCAAGAGAATCGCTTAAGTCCAAGAGCTGGAGGTTGCTGTGAGCTGTGACGCCACGGTACTCTACCGAGGGCGATAAAGTGAGACTCTGTCTCTAAAAAACAGAAATGGTGATAAAGAAAGAGACATAGAGTAGAATTAAAGGTGGGATCTCAGGGGTCCACTGCCCATTGTGGGATTCTGGCAAGGGCCCTGAGTGTTTGCTCCACTCTGCTTTTATTAACTTTTTGCCCAGAGGAAAGATGAGGGGGGGAACAAAGATGTCAGCAGTTTCTCTGATCCAGCATATCAGCTCCTATTGTTATTATTATTAACCTTAAGGGTAGCCTTGAGAAATCTGAAATCTGAGCCTTGTATTGGGAGAGCCTTCTGCTTGAGATCACACACACAGATTTCTAGGGAGGTGTTAAACTCCACTAGTTCCATGTGGAGTAAAACGCCACTGGCGTTAATCTCTCCCGAAGAATCAGTGGGAGGGAGGAATTTTCCTCCCATCTCCACCACAGAGGATCTTCCTGTGCAATAAGGGATATCAGCTCTTCTCCCCACATTTCAGGGCTCGAGCTACTCCCTTGATCTCTGCCCCAGGCAAATGCCAATCTCCACAATGGGTATCTGCTTTGCCTGTTTGCTAGGCAGGAGACGACCTAATTAATGTATCTTTCTAGATCTTGTCATAGCCTCTTCTATGACCATGTTTCCGGAGTGCTCACAGACCCAGCAGGGGTGTTTGTAAGCTTCATCTCCAACAGGCTAGAATTTCAGAAAAGGCAGGAAGCTTGCTAGCAATGGCTAGCTTAAATGTGAACTAGCTGACTTTTCTTTGTTCCAATTCACTCTGCTTACTTTTTAATTTTCCTCTTTTTCTGGGGGTGCTTTCCTTTACCAAGAATGGGGTCTTTGGTCCCCATTCTTCCTGCAGAGCTCACAGGTTTGAGATCTGCCTGAGCAAGAGCAAGACCCTGTGTCTTAAAAAAGGAAAAAATGCCATAGATGGGATTAAATGCCATTAAAAATGCCAGGTGTTGTGGCGGGTGCCTGTAGTACCAAGTGCTTGGGAGACTGAGGCAAAAGAATCACTTAAGCCCAAGAGTTTGAGGTTGCTGTGAGCTGTGATGCCACAGCACTCTACCGAGGGTGACATAGTGAGACTCTGTCTCAAAAAAAAAAAAATGCCATAGATAAATTTAACAGGTAACAGACTGAATAAAAGGACATTGGCCATAGGAATTGATATCTAGAATATGCTAGTAATTCCTTCAAGTCAGCAAGAAAATGACAGTGAGCCTAATAGTTAAATGAGCAAAGTGAATTAACAGATGATGTCCAGACAGGTCACCCAATAACTAGTAGGTAAACAGAGAGAGACACTGCCAGGCGCATAACCCCAAAGCCTCACACTGCTGCACAGAAGGGAACGTGTAGGGAGTTGTCTACTGTGGGGCAAGTTGGAGTCATCGGGCTGTGTCCACCAGCAGAGAGTAGATGTGTCCTCTCACACTGGACAGCAGTGTGAGCTCTCACCGAGATGGCCATGCAGCTCCACGGAGATGTCTTCAATTCGCGGTGTGCTATCAGAATAGAATAAAACTCCATGAGGTTTATAATACAATACATTCAGATAAATTAAAAATATGTATTCAAAGAACATCACATTTTTTAATAATAAATGTATATCCAAGTCATATTCTAAATTAAGTGAATGCCCATTATTTGTGAGTGCCTATAGGTGGGTTGGGGGAAAGGTTATTGAGAACGAGAGTAAGCATGAAAAGATGAGGAACAAGGCAGTGCCCATGGCTCAGTGGGCAGGGCGCCAGCCCCATATACCAAGGGTGGCGGGTTCGAAGCTGGCCCCGGCCAAACTGCAACCAGAAAATAGCCGGGTGTTGTGGTGAGCCCCTGTAGTCCCAGTTACTCGGGAGGCTGAGACAAGAGAATCGCCTAAGCTCAGGAGCTGGAGCCCAAGAGAGCTGTGATGCCACGGCACCGAGGGTAGCAGAGTAAGATTCTGTCTCAAAAAAAAAAAAGAAAAAGAAAAACAATGAGAAATGTGATAACCGCTTCTTACATTCTTGTCTGACCATTAAGTCTACTAACTCATCCTAGGAAACGTGCTCCATACGAGACCTCACTGTGGAGTGTCACTTGGGTCACCTCCGAGTGCCCCCTTGGGGAGCCGTGCACCCACACCAGCGCCTAGTCTACCCTCAAAGCGCTTTTGGAGCTCTTTTTCTGGAATGGTCATCAGAGATATCATTGTATCCTTGGTGTCCTGAACGTCATCAAAATGTCTTCCTTTCAATATTTCCTTCATCTTTGGGTAAAGAAAAAGTCACTGGGGGCCAGACCAGGTGACTGGGGAGGGTGTTCCAGTGCAGTTATTTGTTTACAGACAGCGCCACAGGAGCTGGAGTTACTGGCCAGGACTTTCCTAATCCAACTCTGTCAATGTTTACTTGGTCTGGTAAGCTTCTGCAGTCAGCTGACAATTTTGATGCCCCATTTGCCATGTTTTTGCCAGTTCTGCGTGGTATTGACCACCCTGACCTCTCTTCATCAGTGACACTTCTCACCCCTCGGAAAAACGTTTAATCCACGTGTATGCTGCCGTTTTCTTCCTGGCATCATCCCCATAATCTTGAACTAACATGTCCCTGATTTCATTTTCCACTCTTGCCACGTTAACAAGAAATACACGAATGCTTTTCATTGTTCTAATTCAAGTTCCGACATTCTTGGAACAGCACACGAACAACACGCAGCGCTGAACACCACTCACCAGGACACGGCCGCATGTTGACATGATGCAGCTGTGACACGCGGAGACACAAAGGTCATGACACAGCTGTGACACACCAAGGTCATGACGCAGTTGTGACATGCGGACACACCAAGGTCATGACGCAGCTGTGACACGCGGACACACCAAGGTCATGAGACCTTCCCAAGTGGTCAGTACACAGCTCCCAGTGTAAACTCACAGTGCCAAACTCACAAACTTAGCTGTCAGACTTCGTATTTTTTAAATTTTCTGATTTACTATTCTAGGTGTACTTTACACAGAAAAGCCTGTCCCTTTACTTCAGTAATTTGTGATTTGGGGCATGTAAGCTGTAAATAAAATTTCAATGATGAAAACAATCAGAAATGACATGAAAGAAGAAAATTTCAATCTCTCTAAATTACCACAAACCGTTTCCATAGAAGGGTATGGTCGGCCAAAAGATTCCCCTGTGAAATCCCTAGATCCTGTGAATGTTATCTTATTTGGAAGAGGGAGTTTTGTAGGTGTGGTTAAGTTAAGAATTTTGAGGTAAGAGGATCATCTTGTATTATCTCGGTGGACCCTATAGCCAATGACAGGTGTCCTTGGAGTGAAAAGAGCCACAAGCTCATGAGCACCAAAGGATGTCAAATGCCATTGGGAATTTAGAAAGACCCCAGAAACCCCACACACCCCTGGAGGGTTTCTCTAGGACACGTGTTTATGCTGATTCAGGAGTTACAGCCTCCAGAAATACATTTCCATTGTTTTAATACACTAGATTTGTGGTAATTTGTTACACAAGCCTCAGGAACCGAATACAGAGAGCTATGAAGTTGTTTTCTCAAGATTGGGGGATTCTTAGCTGAGAGGCAATGATGGCTGTTGTGCAGACTGCTTCAGTGTGGGACTGGTCTTCTCCCCCGATTCCAAGTCCCCAGCTTATTGGATGGAAATGGCCGCAGGATGTTCTGAGCAGAGAAATAAACTCAAAATTTTAGATTTTGCAAACTCCATTGTCAGTGAACAAATGGACACAGACATATTCACTGAGTGAAAGTTTCCCAGTATGGGATGTTTTAAAAGATTTGCTATAATTTATAATTAACAGTATACCTTATATAATGAACAATATGCCATAATGCCAGATTTTAGAATTGGCACATTCATTATTATATGTGTATATGAGATGCTTAAATACAGATTTATTTTTTAATTTTGGTTAGGGAATATGGATCTAAATAGTTGAAGCTTTTATTCCAGATGGTTTCTTAAAAAGGCAAATAAGAACAATTTCTTCTTAGGATAGTTTATAGCAAAGTATGATACTTTGTAGAGGCTTAAGCTGAAGCATTTGATTAAAATGTAGCCATAGCAGACATTAGAATTTAAGAACTACTTTACAGATCAGATTGTTGTATCCTGATTATAATAGATAAGAAAAACTGAGATCTAAAGAGTATTAAATTATTTGGTCCTATGGCTAATTATAGAAAGAGACAGCTTTCTTCCCAAGTTCTCCTTTCTGCTGTACCATGGCGACTGAATTGGGCTGTCTCTGGGCCCTTCCTCAAATGGTCTGAGCAGAGAACAGCAGCTCATGTTGTGTTTGGTGACCTGGCAAGTGGTGTGTAGGAGGCATTGAAGACAAGCACATATTTAGAGTTCGGCTACACGTAACACTTGCTATATCATATAGTTTATCATATCATATAGCAATCTGGAGATAAGTACTTCTAAAAGTTATTAATTTAGGGCAAAAGGCCAGGCCCTAATCAAGGCTCCCTATTCACCTGGTGAGCCTTCTTTCCTTCCTTCTTGCCTTCCTTCTCTCTGCCATCTTCACACCCTTTGGTCAGCATCACTTCCTTAAACATTAATTTTCAGGGGCAGAAAAAGGCCTGTTTCATTTCATATATACTATGCCTTCTTAAGAGTAAATAAGTCTCTGGATGAATAGGTCTTGTAGGTGATTGGCCAGAATTTCATTACATGCCCAGGCCGAATGATCAAATCTCTGTAAAGAGAAGTGGGACTGCTCTGTCAGAATTGATTGTCAGGGAACCAGCATTAACAGTGCGAGGGGGGCTTGGCACCTGTGGCTCGAGTGGCTAAGGCGCCAGCCACATACCCTGGAGCTGGGGGTTCAAATCCAGCCTGGACCACCAAACAACAATGGCAACTGCAACCAAAAAATAGCCAGACGTTGTGGTGAGCACCTGTAGTCCCAGCTATTCAGGAAGCTGAGGCAAGAGAATCGCTTAAGCCCAGGAGTTTGAGGTTGCTGTGAGCTATGACTCAACGGCACTCTACCCAGGGCAACAGCTTGAAGCTCTGTCTCCAAAAAAATAAAAATAAAAAAAATAGTTCAAGGGGAAAGAAATGCCACAGCAGGATCTCTCAGCTTGACAAAAACCAGATCATGTACCCAGCCCTCCAGTCTTTGGGGCTATATCCATAAGCTGTGAGGCAGGGGAACCGACACATTATCGTTTTCTACAACTTAACCGCTGACTTGACAAGATTCTGAAAGGCCGGTGGCATCCTGGTGCTCAGTGGGTAGGGTGCCGTCCACATACACCCAGGGTGGTGGGCTCGAGCCCATCCTGGACCAGCTGAACAGCAATGACAACTGCAACCAAAAATTAGCCGGGCATTGTGGTGGGCACCTGTAGTCCCAGCTACTTGGGATGCAGAGACAAGAGAATCCCTTAAGCCCAGGAGTTGGAGGTTGCTGTGAGCTGTGACAATGCCACGGCACCCTACCAAGGGCAACAGTTTGAGACTCTGTCTCAAAAAAAAAAAGAAAAAAGATTCTGAAAGGTCCAGGCCCCAATCAGTTTTCAAATGTGTACATTTCCTGTGAAAGTCAAATGAGCTTCAGGTAGGGCTCTTTCAATATCATGCATATCAATATGTATGATATGAAAATGTCATTTGATCATATGTTTTCCTTATTTGTAATTTTTTTTTTTTAACTTTTTCTCAAAGAAATAAACGAGCTTGTCAGGAGAGATGGTGTGGGATGAGACAGATAATAGGATACAAGACCCAGTTGTGGTCTCAAATTGGGGGATTTTTTGCCATGTTATTTGGCCTCTTTTTGCCGTCTGGGCATTACCTTTTTTTCTTTCTTTTTTTTTGTTGTTGTATGATAGCCCAATATACTTATTTTATTATTATTATTTATTAAATCACAACTTTGTACATTGATGCATTTATGTGGTTCGGGGTACTGCTTCAATATACAATGTGAAATGCTTACATTTTACTAAGTAACACATCCATCACAATTATACTCGTTTGTTAATAGTTTTGAAATGTACCATTGCATCATGCACATTAGATGAGGTCCCCCAAATACCCTCCTTCCTCCCATATCCCCCTTCCCTCCCCTCTCTCTCCTTTTCCCTTCTACTTTCTGGACTATAGTTAGGTTTTGCCATTCATATGAGTGTGTAGGTGGTTCTATATTGATTTCATCGTAGTATTGAGTACACTGGATACTTTTTCCCCTAGTCTTGAAATACTTTACTAAGAAGAATATATTTCATCTCCATCCAGGTAAACATAAAAGATGTGAAGTGTCCTTTTTTATGCCTGCATAGTATTCCATGGTGTACATATACCACAATTTGTTAACCCATTCATGGGTCAGTGGGCACTTGGCTGTTTCCATGTCTTGGCTGTTATGAATTGGACTGCAATAAACATTCTGGTGCAAATGTCTTTCCTGTAAAATAATTTTTGATCATCTGGGTATATACCTGGTAGAGGAATTGCAGGATCGAATGGTAGGTCTATTTTTAGTTCCTTGAGTGTTCTCCAGACTTCTTTCCAAAAAGGTCGTATTAGCTTGCTTTCCCACCAGCAGTGTAGAAACGTTCTCTTCTCTCTGCATCCATGCCAACATCTATAGTTTTGGGATTTTGTGATATGGGCTAATCTTACTGGAGTTCGATGATATCTCAAAGTGGCTTTGATTTGCATTTCTCTGATGATTAAGGATGTTGAGCATTTTTTCATGTGTTTGTAGGCCATGTGCCTGTCTTCATCAGAGAAGTTTCTGTTCAAGTCTTTTGCCCACATAGAAATGAGGTTATTTATTCTTTTCTTATTGATTAGTTTGAGTTCTCTGTACATTCTAGTTATCAGACCTTTGTTGGAAGCACAACCTGCAAAAATCTCCCACTCTGAAGGTTGTTTGTTTGCTTTACTACTGTGCTCTTGGCTATGCAAAAGCCTTTTAGTTTGATCAGATCCCAGTAATGGATTTTTAATGTTGCTTCAATTGCCCAGGGGGGTCCTCCTCATAAAATATTCTCCCAGGCCCATTTCTTCAAGTGTTTTCCCTGCACTCTCTTCTAGTATTTTTATATTGTCATGTCTTAAGATTAAATCTTTTATCCAGTGAGAATCAATTTT
>CAUYRH010111002.1:0-26367 GCA_963574655.1 Perodicticus potto | reverse complement strand
GCAAATTTGGGCAGGGAGAATACAAACTGAGCATGAGTCTGGATCTTCTTATATTGACAGGAAACAAAATGCTTTAAAAAGGGGTGAATTTGGCTCAGAACCTGTGCTCAGTGGCTAGGGCCCAGCCACATACACCAGAGCTGGAGGGTTGGAATCCAGCCCGGGCCAACTACAACCGAAAAATAAATAAATATATATATAACACCCCATGATTTATTTTAGCAACCTCTTTACTTACTTGTAATGTCTTTCTGTGACAGTGACAAATTCAGTACTCAGAATATTTACATGGTATTCTTTTTTTTTAACATCAGGATAAATGTAAAATTATTTCATAAATGCTAAATATTAGCCCCACAAAAGACACATTTCTAAAATTTCTAAATATATTACTGTGTATATGTCTACTCTTTTTGCTGTTAGCCTTATTTATATATATATATAGGTAGGCATTGTGGTGGGCGTCTATAGTCCCAGCTGCTTGGGAGGCTGAGGCAAGAGAATTGCTTAAGCCCAAGAGTTTGAAGTTGCTGTGAGCTGGGATGCTACAGCACTCTACAGAGGGAGACATAGTGAGACTCTGTCTCAAAAAAAAAAAAAAAGGTGAATTTATTAGGACACAGGAGCAAACCAAGAAGCATTCCCAATAAGCATAACTGTAAAAAAAAAAAAAAAAAAAAAAGAACAGGCTATACAATAAATAGCAAAAGTAATAAATAATTATGAGACAATAGTGATATAAATATATGATTTAATAAATGATATTTTTTAAAAAATTGAAATGAATCAACAAATGGTTTGAGAAGGAATAAAAAAAGAAACAAAGCAAACTAGAAGAGTCAAAATAATGTCTGCACCCTACATTTACACCTAGAAAACAGACAGGGAAATAAGCAAGATGAGAGGAATTACATATATATAATTTTTGAGTTGCAATGTGTAAAAACTTCATTCTGTCTTGGATTCTGGCTTTAAGTATGCATACAAGGATGATTGTAGCTCTAACACAAAAGATTATTACAAACATATTTGACACCGAGTTTGCCTTTGGGAGAGCTAGTCCCGCCCTACTTAGCCTCCCCACCCCAGTGCCCTTTCTTTCTTTTCCTCTTTCTCTTTTCTGGGTGTAAGTAGAGGTGATTTCATTTAAACTCAGAAAGATAATGGTCCCTTTGTTATTTCTAAACAGCTCACTGGTTCATAAGACTACTACTATGCATGTGATTTTTTTTGAGTAAAAAAAAAAATTTGTTCTTTTGTGTATGTTCTATGGGATTTGAGTAAATTCTGGAAAGACTGTTAAAAACCAGTCTGTGTGGATTTTATTTCCCCAGTGTTCCCCATGATCTACGTCACTAGAGTGCCTACAACTCCACAAAGGACGTTGAAATTTTATATTGTATTTATTTGAAAATCTGTGTGGCTGCCTTTAAGAATACAGCATTTGGAGATGCTAAAAACATTATGTAAAACATAAACATATCTTTAGTGCTGTTTTATAGCATTTCTTTCTACCAACATACATAAAATACATTATAGTGTTACATGATGCCCACCTAATTTTAATAATTAGAATAACATAAAATAACTGGGTTTAAATCATTTATGCAACATAATAAAAACACAAACACAATGCAATTATGGTGACATGACTGGAGCCAGAGAGTTCATTGGAAATGACAAAAAGAATTTGGTATTAGAGTGGGATTTCTTTCAAAAAATAAGTTGACTTAATGTTTTTTTTTAAGCATGATAATGCCATTTTCTCTTATTTAATCAAAGAATCCTATAGGAAAACATCTGTTTCTGATGTTATTATGTCTGGTTTTCATTTGGTCTAAAGTCATTAGTGTGCTGAATACCTCAGGCATCCTGCAAAAAGTGCTGTATGTGAATGAGATAGTGCAAAGTTTGTAAATCATTCATCAATGCAAAATAGCAGGTGACAGAGAGCTCTTTCAGAATTCAAATAAAAGAACAAACAATCTTCTCATGATGCATTTGGTGGAAACCAAGCTTTACTGATTTGTATGGTCTTCTTTCTACAGATGCTTACCATTTCAATCAAAGAAGTATTTTCAGACTTAGTTGGACACCCCTTATCATGGTTCATCTGAAGGAGCTGAACAGTCAAGTTAGAAGATAGAAATCTCATCTTTGTGCAGGGTAATCTCTTGTCCTTGAAGACTTTTCTTAACTCCCCTGAGTTTTAGATTCCTCATCTGTAGACTGAAGAAAGAAATAATGTCATACATAATATATTAAAATAATTAGAGGAAATGAACGATAAGAAAGACTTGATAAAATACAAAACATTTTCTAGTCATAAACATCTGCTGTCTTAGTAAAGCTTGTTAGGTTTACACTCTGACTTAATGTCTAACATTGCATCATTAGGGCAGCAAGGCTAGATAACTACTCATAACGGATAAGCTCAATTATTTCTACACATCTTTAATTGTTTATTGCTCTTATGATTTTATTCAACAAATATTTATTCAGCCATACTATACACTAACTATTGTGTTATTACCTCAGTATTTAAACATTAATAAAATAATCTTTTTTCAATATCACTACTTCAATAGGTGGAGAATTGAGTTTTCATCTACCAGCAATTGATTGTTTTGGATTCAAATATGTAATAATAATACTCTTAATTTTTTATGGCTAGAAAGCATATAAATTGAAAGATTTTTTTAAATAAAATATATATTTCTTAAGATAAAATAATTATATCCATTCTAGATTTCTTTGTATCTAAACTCCTTAAAAGTAGTTAAATAGTAGTAATAGTAAGAGAAGGAGAAGAGGTAGAAATAATTGTAGGGCTGATTTAAAAATACTTTTGTATAGAATGAAAATTAAACAAAGAGGAAAAAAAGAAGAAAGGATAAGGGGAGAGAAGTAAGGGAAAAATAACATGGAAATACCTTAGGAGAGATGAAAGATAAAGAACCAAGGATAAGAGATAAAAAGATAAAAGGTAAAGGATAAAGAATGAGGAATAAATAAAAATATACCTAAATCATAAATGGTTTTGCATTTGGAATAGAAATAGAAAAGACAGAAACTCCCATACTGGAACTTTGGATATTAGAAGAAGGATACACAATTAAATTATGCAAAAATACTTTGGAATGTTCAGTATGTGAACCCAGTCAGGTCAC
This sequence comes from Perodicticus potto, assembly GCA_963574655.1. Classification (NCBI taxonomy): domain Eukaryota; kingdom Metazoa; phylum Chordata; class Mammalia; order Primates; family Lorisidae; genus Perodicticus; species Perodicticus potto. The sequence continues at coordinate 23,197 of CAUYRH010111002.1, read as the reverse complement.
ACCAGCCCCAGCAATCATGAATTGGCAAAACCTACCCAGGAAAAATAACCTACCCAGGAAAAATAACAGTCATGTGTTATGCAATGTGATAGTAGATGTCGAATATGAAACATGTAAGTAAAGAAAAAGAAAGGAATTTGAGCATAGCCTGAACTTAGGACATTTGTAAAGTGAAAAGTAATACTACTGACGCAGGAGAGTAATTCCCAATGAAGCTGGGAATCACTGGGTCCAAGTAAGTCCTTGGCTTCCTCTGAGAAAGAATTGGAGATCAAGCAGACAGAGTAAAGTGAAACCACATTTTATTCAGGAAACATAGGTTTGCTCCACAAACAGCATAGAGGTTAGTTTCTGAGAACAGCTCCTGTGGTTGTCTTGATTTCTTTATTTAAGTAATGGCTGACTAAGCAGAGGAGGAATATTCACGTTAAATTTAGAAAGGGCCTATGTTCTCCTACAACAGGAACCTGTCCCTTTCTCTACTTTATTTATTTATTTATTTTTTATTAAATCATGGTTGTGTACATAAATGCAATCATGGGATACAATGTGCTGGTTTTATATACAATTTAAAATATTTTCATTGAACTGGATAACATAGCTTTCATGACATTTTCTTAGTTATTGTGTTCAGACATTTACATTCTACATTTAGTAAGTTACACCTGTACCCTTCTAAGATGCACCACTGCTCTTTAACATTATAATGGAAGTTTTAGCCATTGCAATTAGGGAAGAAAAGGTGATCAAGGGTATCCATATAGGGTCAGAAGAGATCAAACTTTCACTCTTTGCAGATGATATGATTGTATATCTGGAAAATACTGGGGATTCTACAAAACTCTCAGAAGTGATCAAGGAATACAGCAGTGTCTCGGATTACAAAATCAACACTCATAAATCTGTAGCCTTTATATATACCAACAATAGCCAAGCTGAAAAAACAGTCAAGGACTCTTCCATTCTATTCAGGGTAGTGCCAAAGAAGATGAAATATTTGGGAGTTTACCTGACAAAGGATGTGAAAGATCTTCTTTCTCTACTTTATAAGGCCCTTCAGGAACTGTCAAGATGTTTATGGTAGTTTCTTTTATCATGTCAATCGTTTATAACTAGGGTATAATGAGCTGCAAGGTTAAGAAGGGGCCTGCTCCTTCACTGTCTTAGCTCCAAATTGTCTTAACTTATTCTGTCACATCTGTTTGTTTTGGTTGCTGTTGTTGTTTTCAGATCCATATGAGGGTACACATGATTAGGTTACATTGTTTGCATTTCTAAGGTAAAGTTCAATTTGCAGTTGAGCCCTTCTCTCAGGGAGTGTGCTGAATACTCTTACATTGCGCACCTTAGGTGAGATCCCACTAATGTCCCTCCCTTCTCCCCTCTCCCGTTTCTCTCCTTCTTCTGCCCCCACCTTGAATTTAATTGTGTTTTCTCTTCTGTGGGTGTGCAGTTGTTTATCTATTGGTTTCCTATTAGTATTGAGTACATTGGATATTTGCTTTTCCATTCCTGTGATACTTTACTAAGATGAACGTACTTCATCTTCATCCAGGTTAATACAAAAGGTGTAAAGTCTCCAGCTTTTTATGGCTGAATAGCATTCCACAGTATACATATACCATTGTTTATTAATCCATTCATGAGTTGATGGGCGCTTGGGTTGCTTCCTCGTCCCAGTGATTGTGAACTGAGTGGCCAATAAACATTCCAATGCCAATGTCCTTATGGTAAAATGATTGATTTCTTCTGGGTAGATACCTAGAAATAGGATTGGGGGATCAAATGGAGGGTCTACTTTTAGCTTTCTGAAGATTCTTTATACTTCTTTCCACAGAGGTTGTATTAGTTTGCAGTCCCACCAGCCGGGCAGAAGTGTCTCTTTTCTCATCTGTTTTTCATTAAGGTGATTTAGGGACTTTTGAGTCTGTGTTAAGCAGCATCTGCTGGTTCCCTATGTCACAACCAGACTGACTGCTGAATATGCCTGGATGCAAATTAAAGAGTTATGATACACATATTTCAGTAGCTTCAGTCTTTCTCTTGGATACTATAGATTGTCAGATGTTATTCAGTTCTTTTAGAGACATATTCTTGAAAAATTATTTTGGGGTTAAATGAAGTTAGATGTACATATATACCTAAAGTTTTTGAGGACAAAATTACCACATCTGAAAAAAAATGATAAAAAATACACAAATACTTAAAATATAAATATAGAAAAACAAGAGATAATAAATCTTAAAGTTTGTTTTCTTTCCTTCGGGATTTAGCACAGTTCTTCGGTAACTTGAATTATACAATACACTGAATTTATATCATATATAGTTCTTAACTTTTTTACTTTGAGATAATTCTAGATTCTCAAGAAGTTGCAAAATTAGTACAGAGAAAATCTGCTTACCCTTCACTCTAAGGTCACTGTGTTATAGTAAAACAATATCAAGCCCAGAAAGCTGCCATAGGTACACCGTATGTGTATAATGTTATGCCATTTTATCACATGTAGATTTGGGTGACCAGAAATGCAATCAAGATGCAAAACTATTCCATTATAACTGACCTCTCCCTTGTGCTATACTTTTTTCTTTTTTTTTGCCTCATTTACTTGATTATTGGGTTAAGACATTTAAGTTCTACATTAAAACAAGACAAATTTGACTTGTACCCTTGCAATATGCTCCATAGGTGTGGTCCCATCATTTACCTTCCCTCTAGCAAACCTTCCCCCACCCCTCCCTTCCCACTCGATTTCTCTCCTTCATCCTGGGCTATAAAGAAACTGTGAGTAAGTATAAATTGGTTCATAGAAGTACTGAGTACATTGGATACTTTTTCTTCCATTCTTGAGATACTTTACTCAGGAGAACATGTTCCAGGTCCCTCCATGTAAACATAAAAGAAGAAAAGGCTCCATCTTTTTTTAAGGCTGCATTGAATTCCATGGTATACATATACCGCAATTTATTAATCCATTCATGGGACGATGGGCACTTGGGCTTCTTCCATGACTTGGCTATTATGAATTGAGCTGAAATGAATAATCTGGTGCAAATATCTTTTTTACAAAGTGATTTTTGGTCTTTGGGATATACTCCTAGCAGAGGAATTACAGGATCCAAAGGCAGGTCAATTTTTAGATCCCTGAGTGTTCTCCAAACTTCTTTCCAAAAGGAACATATTAGTTTGCATTCCCACCAGCAGTGGGGAAGTGTTCCCTTTTCTCCATATCCATGCCAACATCTGTAGTTTTGGGAATTTGTTATGTGGGCTGCTCTTACTGGAGTTAGATGGTATCTCAAAGTGGTTTTGATTTGTATTTCTCTGATTATTAAAGATGATGAACATTTTTTCATGTGTTTGTAGACCATGCGCCTGTCTTCTTCAGAGAAGCTTCTGTTCAGGTCACTTGCCCATAGTGAAATGGGATTGTGAATAGGCATATTGAATTTTAGCAAATGTTTTTTCAGTATTCATTTGTGATTCTACAATCACATGTATTTAAATACATGGATCTACATACATATTTGCACATTCGGATACTTAGGTGCACGCACCTACACCTACCTCAATACTCTTTCAAAAGAAATATTCTATTTACAAAGCAGAGCTAGAAGTTTGATCAAAATTACACTTATTATGAGCTAACATTTATGTATCTTGAAGGTTCTTCTGGTCTTTTCTTTACCTTTTTTTTTCCTTTTTTTTTTTTGCATGTGCCCATTGTATCACTATGACTTCAGCACAGTGACCTCAGTGTGGTGTGGCATACGCAGGCATGCTCCCCCGAGGACACCTACAAATACCAAACACTTAAACACAGTAATAACAAATACAGCTGTGCTTTCAGTGGTTCTAGAGCTACCTGTAGATACAGACTCTTCTGAATTTAGATCCTATGATATGTGATCTATGACAAGCACAGTGGCCTTTATTTAACTTTTATCATACTGTTGTGGAAAAATATATAGGTCATAATAGAGCTGGGTAAATAGCAATACAGTGGAGTTGTGAGATGCTTTTTATTCCCTAAGAGATTCCTGCACACTTGGTGGAAAGACCTCAGATATAAAAATTAATTATGAAAAATAAAATTTAATAGAGTATTTCATACCATTAGGAAGACTGCAAAACTCATATATGTTTCTATGAATACTTGTAAGCCACTTTTCCTAAATATTAGAGCAGTAAAAACCTTCTGCAAGGCATCACCTCTGGAACTATTGCATTTAGACATAACCCAAGTTTTCCACCATTAATTGTACATAAAGGACTTATAACAAGTGTTCCAAAAATTACTTTAACTTCCATTTCAAGATCGCCAGATGTGAAAGGTGCAGGAATGATCTGAGTAGGCTGTATTAATTTTGAATGTCAGGTAAAGCAAATACCACACTAAGTCCAAAAGTACATGTGCAGAGATGAGAAGCAGGATTTGGGCTATCCCAGGGGAAAAATAAAAAAACATGGAAAACTATCTCAAGTTATTTGAAATCTAATAGCTATTATATTCTTATAAAGTACTCATTACTGGTCTCATCCATTCACATAAATTATCTCAGTTAGTCTACATAAATATTCACCTTATCTCATTCAACAGGTAAGGATATTTAGACTATAATATGTTATTTAGTCGTATTTTGAATTTTGGGAGACTTATTGTGTCTACAAGTGCAGACACTCCATGATGAAAACCCAGTGAAGTTTCTGGGGATTGAGCACCATAAAGTATGAAGGTTGGGGAAAGTAAACCTTTTTGTTATTTGAACATGAATTTTTCATCTTTTCCACAGTAATTTAAACATTTGAAACTTAAAATACAATATTTAACTTTTTTTTTGTCTTATTGTTTGGGATTCAATGAGGGTGCAAAGAATTAGGTTACACTGATTGTATCTGTTAGGTAAATTCTCTCTTATAAGTGTGTCCTGCCCCCAAAAGGTGTGTCATACACTGTGACCTCCCAGCACCTTCCCTCCTCCCTCTCCCCGCTCCCTCATTCCCCTACCCTCCACCAGGTATTAGGTCATCTAATTTAACTTTTTCAAGTTACTAACATTAAATAAGTATATAATATGTCCTATTATAACTTTAGTCAAAAGATCTGAATATCTTTCTTTTTCTGTTTGTTTTTTAACTCTATATCAATTGATTATTTTTCCACAGTCAGGCTCCTAAGTATAGGAATATAATTCACTTATTAAAATGCTAACCACTAACAAGATTACCTCTAAAGGGTATTGCACGGCCAATATTCCATGATTCTATAATTGTTCTGTGTTTTCTTTCATACTCACAGACTAAGCTAAATCTTAGAGAAACATGTATTAGTTTATTTCAGGACGTTAGTAGACACAGAAGCAAATTACTTACCAATATTCTTCCATGGCTCTGAGGAATTTTGTATAACCAGTTTTTTCCACTGAAATTAATTTGGGGTCATATAACAGGCCTCTGGCCCAAAGAAGAATAGTAGAAATTTCATGTATCGCTTTCACGGGGGAAATATCCTTAATAGAGTGTTCCAAAACTCCTTGTAAATGTTAACAATTATGTGATCATGGCAGAAAGCAAGGTAGAGAAAAACTTGTGAAGAACACGGCCTAGAGACACATATCTACTGAAAGCTTGAGATTTAATCAGAAGATATAGAATATTTTCCTTCCCTACACCTTATGTCTACACTACTAGGACTCCAATATGATATAGGTGAATTACAGATGAAAAAAAATTTCTAGCCATATAGCATCTCTATGGAGTACTTAGGAAATTCCAATATCAGTGTGTGTGTGTTTAAGTAGATTCAATAGATGATATCTAAAATTGGCAATTCTAAAATTAAGATTAATTATTAATAATAATGATTTCCAATTCAATATATATATATATATATATATATAATATATATTGGTTTTTTTTTTTTTTTTTTTGAGACAGAGCCTCAAGTTGTCACCCTGGGTAGAGTGCTGTGGCATCACAGCTCACAGCAACCTCCGATTCCTGGGCTCAAGTGATTCTCCTGCCTCCACCTCCCAAGTAGCTGGGACAACAGGAGCCCACCACAATGCCTAGCTATTTTTTGGTTGCAGTCGTCATTGTTGTTTGGTGGGCCCAGGCTGGATTTGAACCCACCAGCTCAGTTGTACATGGTTGGTGCCTTAGCCGCCTGAACCATAGGCACTGAGCCCCAATTCAATATTTTTTTCAGAATTTTTTTTTTAATTTGATTTTTCTAAAAGTAGATGTAGGGTCACTTCTATCAGCTATATGCCACCATATATATATATATATATATATATATATTTTTTTTTTTTTTTTTTTTTTTTTTTTTTGAGACAGCGTCTCACTATGTCACCCTGGGTAGAGTGCTGTCGTGTCACAGTTCACAGCAAACTCAAACTCTTGGGCTCAAGCGATTCTCTTGCCTCAGCTTCCCAAGTAGTTGGGACTACAGGTGCCCACCACAACACCCAGGGTTATTTTTTGTTGCAGCTGTCATTACTGTTTTAGCTGACCGGACCGGGCTTGAACCCGCCATCCTTGGTGTATGTAGCTGGCCCTGTAACCACTATGCTACAGGCGCTGAGCCAACCCACCATATTTTTAAAGGCATATTCCCATTTCTTAACTTGCTCAATCAGAACACATGTAAGTAGAACATAAAACATTTGCATTTTAAACAAATAAGCCCTCTATAGGGTAAACTCCAAGAAATAGTACTTAAATTTTGCAGGCTTTTTTACATGACCATTTCATTTAACTTCCATATATTACTTGATTTACAAGAGTTTTAAGATATTTTACTTGTTTGCATGTATTTAATTATGTATTTCCTTAGCCTAAAAAGAAAGAAAAAAGATAGGAGGATTTAAAAAAATCCATTTAACCAAATGCATTTTTTTTTAAGGAAATGGAGCTAAATAGATCTAAGGAAAAAAATACATTGAAGCCAATTAACAGGTTAATACATAAAATGTGTGACAGATGGCAGGACCTTTCTGGTCTCCTAGAGTTCCAACAAGGCTGACTGTGAGCTGTGGCTCTGATCGGCTTGCACAATTTCAGACACCACATCCGTGACACTTCAAAGCCCTTGATTTCACCTCAGGGATATGGTCCCTTATAAATCCATTCAATTTCAAAAATTGAGATTTCTCTGTGAGCTTAAAGCGGCTACTCACCCCTTGCCTATGGGCCCTTCCCTTTTACAGAACAAACTGGATTCCTCTTTCAAACCAGGAATCAGTCTCTGCAAAAGTCCCCTGGAGAAATGTGGGGGTGGGGTGGGGTGGGGGACAACAACAACAAAAAAGCTGTGCTTCTGTTGCCTGTTTTGTTAATAAATAGCAGATTACGTTCTCTCAGGCCATGCTAAATTTATGAAGGAGGCGTTATGCGAGACAAACTTGATTGCTTTTTTGATAAACTCACTAAATTAGTGGATAAAGGAATAGAGTGGATGGAAAATATCTTGATCATAATGAAACAAGTTGATAGCAATTCAAAAACACACATACAAAAAGATCTTCCTTGAAAATTTAATTCAAATTACCTTAGCTGAAAGTGCTGTCACATAGATTGAATGTTGTATGAAGAATGACCATTAAGAAAAGATAATGAAAAATGCTAACAAAGAAATCTATCATGGGAATTTAACATCTTAATGAATATTATATAAAAAGAGGCTAAATATCTCAAGTTTTAATTTTTCACTCTGCCTACTCAGTTGAGAGTCTTCATGGATAACCAAAGAAATTGCTTTACTCCACTATTTGAAAACATATCATATTTAGAGCAACTGCTTTGCCCAGGTATACTAGACTGTAGATATTAAATCTCTACTCCAGAACTTCTGTCATATCAAATTCTAAAGAAATCCTGACAAGTCAGGAATATTTTAGTTAATTCCATCTATACAATTTCATGTTGGTAGGGATGAAAGTGAGGGAGGTGGGTCTGGGATTGGTCATTAGCTCAGGTGCAACATCTGGTGTTTTCATGTAAGATAGGATAATGCAACTGCTCAGTTAATTGAAAAATTCACTACCCCCCTTGATCAGGGAGCCCCGGGTTTCAAGATTAGGGTGCTAGTGATTTTGTTTGTAGCTGAATTCCTTAGTTCTGTGTGTTAAGACCATAGTTTTAAGTCATGGTTTCCCTCTTAGAAACTGAGTAAGTTTGCACAGTGGCAGTATCATAGCCAACGAGGGTTATGCAAGGCACAGTTATTACATAGAAACTAAAATAGCTTGAAATATCCCATATCCATTCTTAACCTCTATTGTCTTATCTGTAGCTTGATGATGATAACAGCATCAATGAGTCTAAGACATAGGTGGTACAAAATACATGCTATGAAAAAAGTTATTGTGTTGGTGACTATGAGCATTAAACTGAGGTATACACAATGCTCACTTATTTAGCTAAATTCAAAATACATATCTGATGATGGTCAGGGTGGTTAGGATGATATTTCTGCAATTGAAATCAGTCTGCCTGACTGTTCTTTCTATTTTCTAAAAACAGAAAGTTAGAATCGTTCCGTTTTCCTCTAGTAGTACAAATTATCATCACGTAACCATTGCTTTTTTTTGCATATTTGACTTTGAGTGCAATTGCTTCTGTTCAGCCCATTTGATGAGAGATTTGTGAATTCTACACATTAGCCATTTTCCATAGAATTTCATATATTTTCATTATTAAAATTCTCACTATCATCCAAAATTATGGCATCTTACCCTTATCCATGAGTATACTGTAATCTCTGCCAGTTGAATTGCATCAGAAATAAAATAATTAGTCATAGATTCAAAAATCCAGCCATAGTCATGTCAGTAACTGGTACTACACTAATTGACCTGTTTCTAATTTTTAACATATGAAAGTAATTTATACCCATGCAATTTTGAATAAAGTGAATAAATTGTAAGGCCTGAGTGTGTCTATATTCCTTGAGTAATCTCCAGTCTTATGTGAATATCCATTTACTCACCTGTAAAATGGAAATAATAATTCCCGCATTGTCTACAACACAATATTGTTATGATATTCAAATTATTACTTGAAAGTTCTTTGAAGTCCTTAAAGTGCTATAGAGGGTAGAGGTGGCTATTAAGTGACCTACTTACTGAGTAAAGAAAAAGAAACCCCAGCTTTCATTATTCTTTTTATGGGCTCTAAACAGAGCTATTTTTGGTTATCACATGGGTTTTTATTTGCATCACAAGTAGTTTCATCTTAGAATTTTAATGAACAAACAAGAAATAAAATGATTTTGAAAAAAATATAACGGCCTAAATTTGAGATACCCAAAATTAGAATTATTAACTTGTTATCACAAGTTTTTACCTTTTATAATATTAGAGTATTTTATAGTACAAAAAGGTATGTGTATATACACACACACACTTATCTATATTGAAGATAGCTTTCCTGACAGCATTAAATGTTTCCATAGTTGATAGTTGCCATAGTTGCCATAGTTGAGTTATTTTTTATTTATGTATTTATTTTTTATTGTTTAATAAATTTTCAAAGCTTGGAAAGAGAACAGATTTGGGGTCAAATACACTTGGCACTGATTCCTCACTCTGCAACTTATTAGCAATGGAAACCTTGCTGAAGTATTTAACTTCCTTCAATCCTGGTATACCTTTCATATTAATTGGGATTTTTAAAACTATTTTTAAAGGATGGTGCATCTTAGAATGGATACAGGTGAAACTTACTAAATGCAGAATACAAATGTCTTCATACAATACCTAGGAAAATGCCATTAAGGCTATGTTAAACAGTTTGATAAAAATATTTCAGATTGTATGTGAAACCAGCACATTGTACCCCTTGATTGCATCAATGTACACAGCTATGATTTAATAAAAATAAATAAATTAATTAATTAAAAAAAAAAAAAAAAGACTTGCCTCTTCTGAAGACTGACGAGACCCTGGCTTCTCTCACCTGATGAAGAACATCTCTGCAGAGCCAAGGATAAGCCTGATGTATCAGGTAAAATGATTGCCTTTCTATTAAACACAAAAACTAACTTCTCAGCTTTCAAAAAAGGTCAGTGGTCCTACCTCCCTGTAGCCCATCCCCTATTGTCGGGGTAGAAGGTTTTTCCACCGTCCACGTCAAACTCATTTTTTACACTGCATAATTGGCAATTTCTCATTTATACATTCCTTTTTGATGTTACCTACCTGTCCAATTCCCCTTCTGAAACATGACATACTTTCCAAATTAAGTACCACCCTCACTTTTAATTTTTAAATTAATAGATACTGACCCATCTCCTTCTGCCTCACTCTGCCTCGTCCTTTCCCAAGCCATCAAAGACCCATTACCCTAACCCATTCCACCAGAACAAGTAGATCCAAAGGTTTAAAATACTAAAACCCCCTCAATTACCTCCTACTCTCCAATTCTTGTTAAATTACACCCTAATTGCCAAAACCTGTTTACCTTCACATCGACTGACCCTACTTCTCAGACTTCTTCCTAACTTACTTAAACTAAACTCACCAAGGAATTTTGTAACCGCTCCCACTTACTTAACCAAACATTATCACAAAACCTCCAGTCCTATAATCCCTCTCCTTCAACCTTAAATCAGTATATCATTAACCTACTACTCTATAGTCCCACCTTACAGAACTCTAAATGTAACACCTATTCCCTCCTTAATTTCCTTACAAATAAGAGATATAGAGTCTCTCCCTCAAAGATTCAATTACTTCAACAAAAAGTCACCTTAGTGTCCTTTTGTCTCCAGACTTCAAAGCTATTGCCATAAACAGAAAAAGCCTTCTTCACAACTTTCCTCTACCCACCACAAAACAAAAACTCCTCTCCTTTTAACAATTAACTAAATACTCAAAGCATAAATTCCCAACTTTTCTCTCTTAACTACTTCTTACTCAAAGTGACATTCATGAACCTTTCCTAACCTCCTTTTCCACTTCTTTTAAATCTCTACAGCATTCTTCATTAGAAGCTCCGGCCCTCCACCTTTCTGATCTTTCTCGCCACTTTCTCCTATATGTCACAGAAAACCGTGAATTTACTCTCAGAGTACTTAAACATCAGCGAGGCCTCACCTTTGCTCCAGTTGCTTATCTCTCAAAACAGTTAAATCACACTGTTCAAGGTTAGGCCCCTTGTCTCAAGGCATTAGCGGCCACAGTTACTCAAATACAGGAACTGAGAAAAAAACTCACTTTAAATTCCCCTACTACTGTCTTATCCCCTCATTCTCTACCTAATCTTTTAACATACAAATAGCTTCAAACCTCTTTCTTATCTACCCCATCATTATCTTTTAACACATTCCCCACACTAAATCCTACATCCCTCTTACCTACTCCCTCTGACTCATCACCCACTCACAATTGCCTACAAACACTAAACACTCTTCTCCCTTGCCTCTCCAACATACAAAAAGGACCTCTTCCTAATACTAATCTCCTCTAGCTCTCATATAACAGTTCCTTTATGTACAAAAACTCATAAAACAAACTATACAATTACATCCTCCAATAAAATCATTAAAACACACTCTCTTCCCTCTTCCACCACTAACCAATAAACAAAACTAATATAACACCAAAGGTAACCCTATTCTTAACTCTCACTTTATTATCAAACTACTAAAAGCTTCTAAATTACCTAAAACTATAGGCATTGTCCATTACCATTTACATCAATCTAACCACTCACCTATATCAAACGTAACAACCAAGCCAACCATACAACACGTACAGCTGCTCTCCAACACTCATCTCCTGACACCTCCTCTCACCTCCTACTTATTTCTGCTCCTATTGCTGCTACAGTAAAGGAAACGAATCAACCTCCCACTTGTGACCTCCTCATTTATCTCCACAAGTTGTTTCACCCCAGCTCTCAAACTTTACTACAATTCCTCAAAGCTTTCTTTTCTCTCTCACAAATAGATTCAGAATTTCTGAATCAACTTACATAGTCCTATAAAATCTACCAACGTTCCAACCCACAAAGTCTCACCTCCCACACTTTCCAACTCACCAGGCCAGAAAACTTCTTCCTAAAACAGACTGACAACTTAATTTCACACACCTACCTAAGATCAAACATTATAACTACCTCTTAGTATTAGTAAATACCTTCTCAAATTAAATTAAAGCCTTTCCTACTACAAACAAGAGGGCTACCACTATTGCCTCTATCATACTCAAAAATATTATTCCCCCTTTATAATCCCCTGTTCTTTACAATCCAACAATGAACCTAAATTCACCTTCACCATTTCTCAAACCTTAACTACAGCCTTAAATATCCCATAACTCTTCCATATTCCTTCCCATCCTCAATCTTCAGAAAAAAATAAAAAGTCTAACAAATCCCTAAAATCTACCTTAACCAAACTTTTGCTTAAACTTCACTTAAACTAAATCACTCTTCTACCCCTGGCACTTCTACGCCTACATTCCCTACCAAAGAAACCCTCCAACCTCTCTCCTTTTAAGTTGATGTTTTTTCCTTATTAATGAGTCTAAAATCATCACTAACAAAATCCAATCACTCCAAGAAAGCCTCAAACTAAAAAAAAACCAAACAAACAAAAAACAAAACAAAACAAAAAAATGTAAATCAAAGTCATCAAGTTTCTCCTCTTAGTTCACTCACTCAAAACCCACTCTGGGTTACACTTCTACCCTTCCTCACATCTATAGTTGTCCTTCTTAAGCTAGTGGCTACGACTCCATGCATAACTCGTTGTATTGAAACTCAACTCTCAAAGTTGTCTCAACAGGTAACTACTCAGTTGGTGCTCCAACATAAAACAACAACAACAACAAAACTGTTCTTCGTAAGTGAATTACACTCTACTCCAGGCCATAAGACTTTCCTGAACACCACTTCTAAACAACCATTGCTAAAAGGACAATCTGAAAGCAAAAACTTACATCCTCCCAATGAAAAAAAATCATAATCACCCTTTAGTTGGCCAATTAAAACTACGTGCCCCTTTCAGCAGGAAGAAGCTACAGAAGAGAGAACTCAATGTCCCCTATCCCAAGGCCAACCTTCTATTTTTAACATATCAAGAAGGGAGGAATGTTAGGTAATTGCAAAACTTCATCTCCCTATCCCAGTTACCCACTGAAAATTTCAAACTTATGGCCCACCCCCAACAGCTCTTTGCACCAGAGCAGTAACACCTTATTAGCTATTCTACCATCCTGTCACCTCCCTTAACTAACCCTATATAAGTGTGTGCTTTTCTTTTGTCTCTCTCTCCTCTCTCCCCCTTCTCTCTCTCTCTCTCTCTTTGTCCCCTGCTCCTTAATGCTGCTCTGCAGCATCCCCCACCAATAAAGACCTTTTGTACAAGCCTTGGTGGTCTGTGAGATCCATGCCGGTCGAGTGCCCTCCACTTTCACTAAGAGAAGTTGTTTTCAAAAACAAGGGAGAAGCTTTAAAACTCTATTCAGTTTAGCCTAAAATGTGTCCATTGCATTTAGCACTCGTTCAGTCATTAATAACCTTGACTCTGATAATAGCCATTTTATTTTATTTATTTATTTATATTTCAGTTAATGTGAACATACAAACAACTAGGCTACAATGTTTGCATTCATTAGGTAGAAACCCTCTTGTAGTTGTGTTCCATACCAAAGAGGTGTTCCATATACCCTTACCTTGTGCCCATTAAGTGGAAGCACACCAATCACCATCTCTACTCCTTTCTTCCCACTCCCTTGTTTCTCCTCCCTCAACTTGAATTGAATTGAGTTTTTCTCTTATGTGGGCATGTAATAGATCATCTACTGGCTTCGTATTAGTACAAAGTACATTGGATACTTGCTTTTAAATTCTTTTGATACTTTACTAGGAAGAATGTGTTTTCAACTCGATCCAGGTTAATACAAAAGATGTAAGTTCTCCATCTTTTTTATGGCTAAATAGTATTCCATGGTATACATACACTACAGTTTATTTATTCCTGGGTTGATGGGCATTTAGACTTTTTCCACATATTGGTTGTAAATTAAGCTGTGATAAACAATCTAGTGCAAATATCCTCATAATAAAATAATTTTTGTTCTTCTGGGTAGATGCTTAGTAATGAGATTACAGGATCAAATGGAAAATCTCCTTTGAATTCTTTGAGCATTCTCCATACTTCTTTCCAAAGAGGTTGTATTAGTTTGCAGTCTCACCAGTGGTGTAAAAGTGTTCCCCTCTCTCCACATTCACACCAGCATCTACAACTTAGGAACTTTGTGATGTGGGCTACTCTTACTGGGGTTAGGTAATATCTCAGGGTGGCTTTGATCTGTATTTCTCTGATAACTAGGAATGATGAGCATTTTTTCATATGTTTGCTAGCTATTTGTCCTTTTCCTTGGAGAAGATTCTGTTCATGTCTCTTGCCCAGTGACAGATGGGATTCTATGCATTTTTTTGTCGTAGTTGATTACTTTGAGTTCTCTGTAGATTCTGGTTATAACCTTTTGTGAGATTTGTAACATGCAATCTGCAAGTTGTCTATTTGATTTAATTATTGTGTCCTTGGCTGTACAGAAGCTTTTCAGTTTAATTGTCTCATTTTTATTTTATTATTATTATTATTTTTTTTTTTTTTTGTAGAGACAGAGTCTCACTTTATCACACTTGGTAGAGTGCCATGGCATCACACAGCTCACAGCAACCTCCAACTCCCGGGCTCAGGCGATTCTCTTGCCTCAGCCTCCCAAGTAGCTGGGACTATAGGCGCCTGCCACAATGCCCGACTATTTTTCTGTTTTGCAATTCAGCTGAGGCTGGGTTTGAACCTGCCACCCTCGGTATATGGGGCTGGCGCCCTACTCGATGAGCCATAGGCGCCACCCCAATTGTCTCATTTTTAATTTTTTTTGGTGCAATTGGCACTGAAGTCTTCTTCCTAAAGTCTTTCCCTAGACTGATATCGTTAAGAGTTTTTCTCACTCTTTCTTCTAGGATTTTTATTGTTTTATGTTTTATACTTACATCTTTTATCCATCTTGTTAAGTGGATTTTTCATTTATTTTTGTAAGTGGTGAAAGATGTGGGTCCAGTTTCAGTCTTTTACATGTGGTTATCCAGTTCTCCTAGCAGTATTTATTGAATGGAATTCTTTAACCCTGTGTATGCTTTTGTTCGGTTTATCAAAGATCAGATGGCATCAAAAGACTGATTTCATCTCTTGGTTTTCTATTAGGTACCATATGTCTATATCTCTATTTTTGTGCCAATATCAGAGGAGTTTAATACTTGAAATAGCATTGAACTTGTAATATAATCCAAAGTTTGGTAGAGTGACGCCTCCAGCTTTGTTTTTGTTACTAAGAATTACCTTGACTATATTGGTTTTTTCCCCTGAATTCATACAAAATAATTATTTTTCCCAGTTCTTCAAAGCATGATATTGTTATTTTCATGAGGATTGCATTAAATCTGTACATTGCTTTAGGTAGTACAGACATTTTGACAATGGTGATTTTTCCCAACCAAGAGCATGGTATGTTCTTCCATTTTTTAAATGTCGTCTTCCTTTTCTTTTCTTAGAATTTCATAATTCTCTTTGTAAAGATCCTTCACCTCTTTTGTTAGGTATATTCCTGAGTATTTCATTTTCTTTGAAGCTACTGTGAAGGGAATTGTATCCTTGACTTGCTTCTCAACTTAGCTGTTAATTGGAGTATACAAAAGCTACTGACTTGTGGACATTGATTTTATACCCTGAGATGTTACTGTATTTCTTCATAACTTTCTAGGAGTCTTGTGGTTGAGACTCTGTGGTTTTCTAAGTATGAGATCATATCATAAACAAAGAGCAAGAGTTTGACCTTCTCTGCTCCCATTTGGGTGCCCTTTATATTTTTCAATTGCCTGATTACATTGGCTAGAATTTCCAGAACTTTGTTGAATAGTAGTGGTGAAAGAGGACATCCTTATCTGGTTCCAGTTCTAAGTGGGAAAATTTTCAGTTTTACTCCATTCAGTATGATATTAGCTGTGGGTTTGTCATAGATGGCTTCAGTTTAAGAAAGGTGCCACCTATGCCTATTTTTTAAGTGTTCTTGTTAGAAAAGGATATTGAATTTTGTCAAATGCTTTTTATGCTTCTATTGAGAGAATCATGTGGTCTTTGTTTTGCTTCTATTGATATGTTGAATTACATTTATAAATTTGCATGTTAAACCAGCCTTGCATCCCTGGGATAAAGCCTACTTGATTGTAATGCATAATTTTTTAAAAGTGTAGCTGTAATCAATTAGCTAAGATTTTTTTTTGAGTCCTACTTTGTCACCCTTTGTCACAGCTCACAGCACCCTCAAACTCTTGGGCTCAAGCAATTCTCTTGCCTCAGCCTCCCAAGTAGCTGGGACTACAGGCGCCCGCCACAATGCCCGCTATTTTTTTTGCAATTGTCATTGTTATTTAGCTGGCCCAGACAAGGTTCGAACCTGCCAGCCTTGGTGCATGTGGCTGGCACTGTAACCACTGTGCTATGGGTGCTGAGCCCAGTTAGCTGAGATTTTTTTATTTTTGCATCTATATTTATTAGCAAAATTGTTCTATAGTTCTCCCTTTTAGTTGGATCATTTCCTAGTTTTGGAATCAGGGTGATGTTTGCTTTATAGAACATGTTGGGGAAAGTTCCTTCTTTCTCATTGTTTTGGAATAGGTTCTACAGTATAGGTACAAGCTCTTCCTTGAAGGTATGATAGAATTCTGACATGAAGCCATCTGGTCCAGAGCTTCTTTTTGTTGGAAGCTTTTAAAATATTTCTTCAAATTCAGGACTTGATATTGATCTGTTCAAGAAATGTATTTCTTCCTGATTAAGTCTAGGGAGATGGTGTGATTCCAGGTATTAGTCTATTTCTTTCGCATTGTCAAATTTCTAGGCATAGAGTTTCTTTTTCTTTTCTTTTTTTTTTTTTTTTGAGACAGAGCCTCAAGCTGTCACCCTGGATAGAGTGCTGTGACATCACAGCTCACAGCAACCTCCAATTCCTGGGCTCTAGCGAGTCTCTTGCCTCTGCCTCCCAAGTAGCTGGGACTGCAGGCGCCTGCCACAACACCCGGCCATTTTTTTTGGTTGCAGCTGTCATTGTTGTTTGGTGGGCCTGGGCTGGATTCAAACCCGCCAGCTCAGGCGTACATGGCTGGCACCTGGCATAGAGTTTCTTGTAGTAGTCAGAGATAATCTCTTGTATTTTTCTGCTATCTGTTGTTATTTGTCCTTTTTCATTTTTATTGAGGTTATTAGATTTTTAATTTTCTATTTATAGTTAATCTGTCCAAAGGTTTATTGATTTTATTTATCTTTTTGAAGAACCAACTTTATGTCTCATTAATTTTCTGAATGATTTTTTTATTTTCAATTTCATTAATTTCTGATTTAATTTTGGTTATTTCTTTTCTTGTTCTAGGCTTGGGATTGGATTGCTCTTCTTTTTCCATTTCCTTGAGATGTTGATGTGCTCCCTTTCTGGTTTTTGGATACAGGCATTTAATGCAACAAATTTCCTTTTTAGGACAGTTTTTGCAGTATCCCATAGGTTTTGATAGTTTGTAGCATCATTGTTGTTATGTTTGGGGAATTTAATAATTTCCTCTTTTATCTCTTCCTTGACCCAACTGGCATTTAGCATAAGGTAGTTTAGTTTCCATCACCTTTATTGCTATGTGGTCTGAAAAGATATAAGGTATAATTTCAATCCTATTAATTTGTCAGGGTTTGATTTGTGCCCTAGGATACGATCTATTTTGGAGTATGTTCCATGGGCTGACGAGAAGAGTGTATATTCCTTAGCTTGGGATGATATATTCTGGATATGTCTGTTAGCCTAATTGTTCTAGGGTTGTGTTTAAGTCCCTTGTATCTTTGTTTAGTTTCTGTTTAGAGGATCTATTCAGATCAGTCAGAGGAGTGTTAAAGGCCTCAGTTATTATGTTGTTACAGGATATCATATTGCTCAGATGAATTAAGGTCTGTTTCATATATCTGGGAGCATTTAAGTTGCATGCATACATATTTAGAATTGAAATGTCCTTTTGCTATATTATTATTCCCTTGACCAGTATGAAGTAACCATATTTGTGTTTCTTAACGTCAGTTACTTTAAATCCACTTGTATCTGAAAATAAGATTGAAATTCCTCATTTCTTCTGATTTGCATTTGCCTGAAATGTTGTTTCCCAACAATTCACCTTGAGTCTTGTTTTGTCCTTTGAAGTTAGGTGTATTTCGGCTTGTGCTTTTTTTATCTAATTGGCAAGCCCTGTGGCTGGTTGGTGGGGAATTGAAGAAATTTAGATTTATTGAGAGAACTAATACATATGGTGGAATTCTATTTATCTTATTTGTGAATGTTTGTTACTTAGTTTTATCCTTTGTGCCATGTTGGAAGCTAGGTTTTGTTCTTTAGTTTCTGGGTGTTTACTTTGCTGGTAGTCCATTGATGTCAGTGTGGAGAATAGGTCTAAGTGTTTCCTATAGAGTGGGTCTTATTGTGGCAAATTTCCTCAATATTTGCATGACAGAAAAGGATTGGATTTCTCCATAAATTTTGAAGCTTGGCTTAGCAGGATACAGAATTCTAGGTTGAAATTTGTTTTGTTTGGCTTGAAAAGTTTCAGCTAAAAAGTCTGTTGTCAGCCTGTAGGTCAATTGGTGCTCACCCCTGGCTGCTTGCAGAATTTTCTCTTTTGTCTTGACTTTGGACAGATTTATTACAATGTGTCTTAGAGATGCTCTGTTTGTGTTGAGATGACCTGGGGCTCAATATCCCTCTAAAAGTAGTGTGTCAGAATCTTTGGTGATGTTTGGAAAATTTTCATTTATAATATCCTCCATTAGGTTTTTAATTCTTTTGGGTCATTTTTTTCACCTTTGGAGATACCAATAATTTGTATGTTTGAATGCTTTGCATTAAATGTTTGCTAATAATTCTATAAGTGATCACTGTGCTGTTTCTCTCTTCTTTTCTGTCTCTTTAAATGCTTGGGTTAGTTCAAGAGTCATTTCCTCTAGTTCTGAGATTCTTTCTTCTCCATGATCTAATCTGTTATTGATGCTTTCTACTCCATCTTTAAGTTCCCCGATTGACTTCTTCAATTCCTTAAGCTCTCCTACATTCTTTCTAAATTCTTCATATCTTTCATCCACCTGGGGGGGTCTGTTTTGCTATTTCCTTTTGATTATTTCCCACTTTCTCTTTAATTCCCTTGTTTTTGCCATCCATATTTTATTTTATTTATTTATTTATTTTGAGACAGAGCCTTAAGCTGTCACCCTGGATAGAGTGCTGTGGCATCATGGTTCACAGCAACCTCCAATTCCTGGGCTCAAGTGAGTCTCCTGCCTCTGCCTCCCAAGTAGCTGGGACCACAGGTGCCTGCCACAACAGCCGGCCATTTTTTGGTTGCAGCTGTCATTGTTGTTTGGCAGGCCCGGGCTGGATTCAAACCCACCAGCTCAGGTGTACGTGGCTGGCACCTTAGCCAGTTAAGCCACAGGCACCAAGCCATTTGCCATCCATATTTTAAATTCTCTTTCTGTCTTTGCCATTATTTCTTTATAGGTGGAATCCTTTGTGGTAGCTACCTCATGATCCCTTGCTGGGGGGAGCGGGGTTGTTGCTCTGTTCCATTTTTTCACATTGCCATTTTTTTCTTCTTGTTCCCTTCCTTCCCCTACTTTCCCCTTTTACTTTATTTTTCACTTTAAATTACCATGTCTGTGCTTAGGTGTTGAAGGATTTTTTGGTATAGAACCAAAAGGAAGAAAAGGGTAAAGAATCAGAAGGCAGAAAGGGAAGAAAATGATAAAGAAAAAAAGGAGGGGAAATGAAAGGAAAAAAAATTTTTAAAGGAGACAAGAAAGACAGAAAGAGGGGGACAGGAGAAATGGTGGTGTTTGATAGGGTGCTTTGAACCACATCTGCAATTTCAGGATTCAATGGACAGGGCTGAGCTGGTGGGACCCTTGAGGTTAGGAGCTCCTTACAGGCTGGGCAAAAGCAAAATCTCACCTCTGCCAAATATAGAAAAACAAATCAGCAGTATGTCACAGTGGGGCCCGCCATTATCATCTTTCCAAAGGTCAAAGCTAGAAGGACACCCTAGACCAGGAACTCAAGGCCTCCTTGAGCCAGACCAGTGCCATGACACCCCACTTCAGGCCTCAGAGTGAGGCTCTGTTCCATAAATAAAATACAAAACAAAATAGAATAAAACAGATAAGAAAAAAGGAGAGCAATTATAAAAATGTATAATGAAAATTAGGAATAAAATTATATAAAATGAAAAAGGTATATCTTTGTTGTTATATGAGAAGTTTATGTGGAAAAGATGAGAAAAGTGGAAAAATCTCTACCAAAAGAGAATGAAAAGGAGAGAAATAAAAAGAAAGAATAAAAGGGGCTGAAATACTGATGCAGAAATGGAGCCCTTGCTATTGAAGAAAGTGAAAATTACAAAATAAAAATACAACCAAACCAAATCAAACAAAACAAAAAACAAACAAAAAAAAACTTAAGGAAAAAACATAAAAGAAAGGGAAAAATACATATATGCTGCATTATATTGCCTGGACACCAGCTGCTGCTGTGGTGTTAGGAGATGCAAAAACCACTTGCTAGTTTTGTTGTACAAGATAGGGGCTGGACACCACTATCTAGTTGCCAAGGAGACCCCATCCTGACTTCCTAATTTATTTGACCTCAATCAGGACTCAGCTGTTTTGTTAGCATTCAGTTCCCACAGGATTCGGATCCTGAGACTCTGGCCAGATTCCTTAAAAGGCACACTTTGACTTTTCAAACAGTGGCCCCAACCACCAAGTGGCTTTCCTGGGGGTGCAGAAGCTCTTCAGGTCACCTCAAGGATAGCTGCCTGAGCTCAGTAGGTGCACCAAAGCTGGCTTTGCACTAGAACTCTGTAGACTATTCCTCCTAGGTGACTGTCCCACAGTGGTGGTTCCCTGTTAGTAGCCAAGCCAATGGGCATTCCACCCTATTTGGTGGTGATTCAATTCCAGCCTCCAGACACTGTTTGGGTTCACTTGCTCACTTAAGCCCTTTTAAGGCATGTCCAGTGAGCAGCTGAGTTCAAAAACAAAAAAACTGTCGAACAGGCCTTTCCTATTTCTAGTTCCCTCATGGAGGGCCAGCTGGCTTTTGCCCAACCCCAGGCTTTTATCTTCTGTGCTGATCTTTCTTAGCTCCTGACCATCTTGTTGGCTCCCAAAGTTCCCTATTGCTTCACTATACCACCAACGTTATGATTCTGGGCAGGATCTCCCAGCTAGAGGTGGCTGGAGTCCTTTCTCCCCTGTTTCACCTGTTAAGAGCCATTTTAGTGGAGAAAGAAGACAGATTATCCTTTCCTTTTATTTCTCCTCCCTACTTCTCTTCTTTTTCCCTATTGAATATTTCTTTCTTTCTTTTTTTTTTTAATTTTTATTTTTGCAAACTTTCTTTTTCTTTTTTGAGATAGTCTTACTCTGTCACCCTGCCTGTCACCATGGCATCAACATTACTCACTACAACTTCAAACTCTTGGGTTCTAGCAATCCTTCTGCCTTAGCCTCTCAAGTGGCTGGAACCACAGGTGCCCACCACAATGCCTGGGTAGTTATTCTATTTTTAGTAGAGATGGGGTATTGCTCTTTTTCAGGCTTGTCTTGAACTACTGAGTTCAATTGATCCTCCTGCCTTGGCCTCCCAGAGTGCTAGGATTACAGACATGAGCCACTGCACCCAGCCCCTATTGGATATTTCTTGAGCTGCTTCTGGATATGTAGAAATGAAACTCACAGTACTGATCTTAAGCAACTTATATACTCGTCTTTCCTTTTTTTGTTGTTGGTTTAAATCCAATTGTATCTGCAAATAAGATTACAACCCCTGCTTTTTTCTGGTTTCCATTTGTCTGATCATTGTTTTCCATCCCTTCACCCTGAGTCTTGTTTTAGCCTTTGGGTTTGATGTCTTCCTTGGAGACAACAGATATTGGGCCTGAGCTTTTGTGTCCCATCAGAAGTTCAATTCACAATTGCCAAGTCATGGAAGAAACCCAAATGCCCATCAACCCATGAATGGATTAACAAACTGTGGCATATAGATACCATGGAGTACTATTCAGCCATAAAAGATGTAGACTTTACATATTTTGTGTTTACCTAGATAGAGTTAAAACATATTCTTCTGGAGGCACCTGTGGCTCAAGGACTAGGGCACTGGCCCCATGTACTGGAGGTGGTGGGTTCAAAACTGGCCTCGGAGCCAAGATGGCAGCAGAGTAACAGCTTCCTTGCAGCTGGGCATGGTGAGACTGGGGAGAAAAGAATTCAGGCATCTCTGGCTGGCGAGATCTGCCCAGAAACATCCCTTTTGGGACACAGGGAGACAGCATGAGACTTCTGGACCCCTGAGGAAGGGAAAAGCAGTGGAGAGCTGGCAAGTGCTTGCGTGTGTTTGTTCGGTCTAATCCTGCCGGCAGCTGTGGCTACAGCAGCAGTGAGACTGCCAACTGGAAAGGCCTTACCTGTGAACTGTTTGGGTTTCTTTTGGACTTGGCACTCAGTTGAACTGCCTTGGAAGAACTGGGGCAAGAGTGAGGAGGTCTTTGAGTGTTGTCTGGGGCTCCAGACTGAGCCACCGAGCCAGATGGAGCTGCCAGTGCTTGGTGGTGGGCTATGTGGAGCCATCATAGGAGAACTGCCCCGGCAAGCTCCACCCTCAGGGTCACAGAACAAGCATCAGGCAGGAGCGAGTAATCTAGTGACTGAGCAGCCTAAAGGTGGGGACTGCGACACCTTGCAGCCTTAGCCCTCAGGGGCATTGGGTGAGACCGGTTTTGGCACACTGGGTAAGTGGATAGACACTTAAGGAGTGATCCCAGCGACAAGCGCTTTCCTGGGAAGCTTCTGCTTAGCCCAAGTTAGCAAGTTAAAGTGCCTTCTAAACAGGCTGAGGAGGATTTAAACTCTCCACCCTGCGGGGTTTGAGAAATCATTAGAGGCTTCCGATCTCCATTTTGTTCACCCGTATCAACACTGCAATTAACATATCATACCCCAGAAGATCACCTCTTGCCCAGATAATATCAGCAAGATATATATACTGCTTTGTTTCTTGGTTTTGTTTTGTTTTGTGGTTTTTGTTGTTGTTGTTGT